>LPNX011088932.1:520730-571304 GCA_001517045.1 Pseudotsuga menziesii
TTAAGAAGCCTAAATCAGAGTCGCAGTCTATAACTGAACTAAAGGAAATTCAGCAGAAGCGTGGTGAATCAGTTTGGGACTTTCATCAGAGGTTCAAGGTTCTGCTCGATCAAGTTAGCTTCACTACTAGACTAGAGCAACATAAAGAATGGTTCATTGCAGAACTGTTGCCGCATATTAGGACTCCACTCATGCAACAGAAGGTTGTTGATCAGCAAGAAGCATTGGAAATTGCTATGAAGCTCAAAACAGCTCCTGTCGGAGATAATTCTGGGATAGCCCAAATACAAGCATAGTTAGCAGAAATGGCTTTGGAGCTTCATGACATGAAGAAAGGGAAATCTACTCGCGAAGAGGTGTGGTGTACACGATGCAAGATAGAACGTCATGACAGAGAACAGTGCCCTGCAGTAAGAAATTATCTGAATACTGGTGCACCAAACCCATTTAACCCTACTGTCCTATATTGTGAGATCTGTAGAACAACTGGTCAGCATCGACCTGAAGATTGCTACCTACTGCAGAGATATGTTCAAGTTCCTAAGAATCCCTACTGCAAGTTCTGTAAGTCAATTGGACACAACGAAGACGAGTGTCACAGCTTTGATCTCATGAGAGAGCGAACCTATGATGCTTATAGGGTACAACCCGATGCACAAGGAAATGATGGATATGGTTACTATGGTAGTGCATCAGGTCAAGGTAATTTCAAAGGTCAAGGTCGTGGTGGTATGCCTGGAAGAGGTCGAGGCCAGGTAATTTGCTACAACTGTAATCAGGCATGACATGTACCTAGAGACTGTCAAAACCCAACTACGACATGTCAATATTTCTAAGCAGTCGATCATGTGATTGAGCAATGTCCATAGTTGATAGCAAAGATACAAGAAAGAAATGGCGCTCCTACTCAGAATGTGCAGATGATTGCTGTCGAGAAAAGACCTGTCCCAGCCATTAACATTGTTACAAGGAGTGGAGCTATGACACAAGTGCAGAATAAGCAGAAACAGTCTAACGAGGCTTGGGTCCGCAAAACCCCAGAGAAAATTCCAGTCTTCGATGTTGGAAGAGAAAAAGGAACATTTATGGAAGACAAAAAAGACTTTGCTGATTCAAGAACATCAGTAGCAACTACGCAATAGCATCAACAGCAGTTGCAGTCTCCAAAAGCTTCGCCAGCTCAAGTAAGTACACTAACATCATTTTTACAGAGTTGTATGAAGTTATTAAGAAATTAGAATGCTTTGAATGAGTTACAGAAAGTAATTCAGTCTTGCGAAACTCAGCGAAGCTCTGATAGATAAAAAAATGTTAATAGAGTTAAAAGGACTGGAAGAGAAATGAGATTGCATTCTCAGATATGAGAATATGACATGACTGATATTATTTTAGACCTAGGATCAGAAGTGAATGTCCTAACTAGATAGACATGGGAACAAATGGGAATACCTACACTTGAATGGTCCCCTATACAGCTGAGACTAGCCAACCATGAGAAGATTGTGCCCTTGGGAAGATTCCCTAGTGTACCAGTGGACATTGATGGAGTCAGTACCTTAGCAGATTTTGAAGTCATTGAAATAATCGATGATAGCAACCCCTATCCAGCATTGCTAGGAATTGAATGGGCACTAAACAATGATGCAGTAATCAACCTGAAGAACAGACGGATGACTTTTGAAGGAAAAGGCTTGAGAGTCATAGTTCCATTGGACCCTTCTCAAGGAGAAAGGTATACAGATCTAGTCAGAGATGAAGATCAGGATGTTTTAGATCATATTTACAACATCACAGCCAAAGAAGAAGACTATGTTAACCCTACTACTCAAGGCATAATGGATTGGCAGTGTGACAGTTCTTGCATGACTGATTCAAATGAAGGCCTAGAGAATTGGCATAATAGACTTTATGAACTACATGGACACCGATGTGTAAGAATCACTAAGTCTATCAGATGAGTTGGCTCACAGACAAAGATCTTTCCTACTTTTGATGGCTTAATAGACCCTGAAGATTTTATTGCACAATTCTTAGAGCAAGTACTAGATTCACAAAAAATGGAGACTCTAGATTCAGCATTCAGAGCTGTAGTTGCCAGATGGTGGAATGGTCATAAAAAGCATATCCGTAGTTGGAGAGCTTGTCAAACGTTTCTTCACCTGAGATTCATGGATCAACCTCAGGAGGTGCGAAGCAGATTTAATGGTAAGACTAGCCCTTAGGAACATTTGAAATAGTGTTATGAAGCATGGAAGCATGTACCTTGTGAAGAATGGGTACATAGGTTTGTACACACTCTAGAACCTGTAGTAAAGAACTGGTATGCGGAGGTTGAGCTTCACCATGGTACTGTAAGTTGGGATAACCTTGTTGATAGTTTTGTGCTTACATTTTCTATTAATGAGGATTGCCCTGTTCTGGACGCAGCTATTAGTTTGATCCATACTAAGGTGTTTGATGATAAAGAAGTAGCCGAGCACCAACCTGATTGGAAGGAACAAGAAGCTAATGCAATATAATTTTATAACCTCGCCATTGATGAAAATGAAGACCCACGCAACATTAATAATCCTAAGTCAGAAGGACACTGTGAAGAAATACTGTCGAGGGTCGAAGCTCGAAGCTCTGTCGAAACTAGTGCCACGATGTGTCAAAGGTATGTACTGTGTCAAAGGTCCTTATTTGTAGCACAACCAAAGTTACTGGTTGTACCGAAGAAGAAAGGTGTGTCGAATATCCAAATGCGATCGTTGGAAAAAATCAGATTTCACGGCGCCGGTACGTTAACTGCATTAACTGCCTGTAATGATGAGATTTTAGGGAATCTAGCGCTATTTGGACAAGATCCACAATTGCTCTGTCAGATTTGGTGTCTTCAATGCACAGTTATGCCATATTTGGTCGTTGGATTCTATAAGAAGACACCCAGGCCTGCAAAGTTCGCATTACGCATTTTCTTGAGTTTTACAGTTCAGTCCATGTCATCTGATCGTGAAGTCTAGGAATTGTTGAGCGAATTCAGAGAGAGGGGTCTACACCTGCATCTACACTTGCATCTACACCTCGCGAAGAGACTCCCACAGCGCCGAATCAGCTAATGCAGACACAATCAACTAGGAAGAAGTTTAGGGTAGAAGTTCGTTCTAAGTGGAACAAAGAAAGGAACCAGCCATCAGGAAAGACACCAGAGGATCCCATGATGAATCCTCCTGGAGAATTCAAAGACCTCGGTGAGGATGAGAACGTTGCACTGCAGTGTCAACCATATCTTCCACCTATGCAACCAGGAGTTCAGCCACTATGGCGCACAACCAAGTTCACATTATGGACCCCGTCGCTGCCACAGAATGTGCAGCTGGTTGGAACAATGACAGGAAAAATAGACCGACTCAAGTACGCAGACCACAATACGAATGATCGTGGGAAATTTCCACAATTCAGACCAGGGAAATACTTGCATTCTTTCCATTATGCGGAGACCAGTATGACGCTACTGGAACTGAAACAGTGGGCTATTGGCTTGGAGCAAGCTAGCTTGTTGAAGATGTTGAATGTTCATCACTTTGGTCACAGCACGTAGGTGACTGTGGTGGTGAAGAAATTATTGGTGTTGGTGCACGATGGGCACCTATGGATAGGAATCCAACACGTTCCTATTGATGGAGAACTAATCCATAAGATCACAGGCTTGCCGAAGGAAGGGCTTGATCCTAGCATTGAGTTCGTGGGAAAGCATGAAGACACGAAGCTGGCGCAGAGCATGAAGGAATGCTTTGGGATGACGAAGGGAAAGCAAGGGTATCAAACCTCGACCATCCAGCATCAAAACATTCGCTTCGCCGCAGAGCTACTAGCATGCAAGCTAATGCAGAAGTGTAGACCGAATGAAGTATCTACCCTGATTTTCAGTATTGCTGCGAACTGTGCTGAAGGCTACAGTTACAATTGGGAAGCATACATTGCTAAGGAGTTCCTCTAAGATGTCTGCGATGCGTAGGAGAAAGGTAGACCCTTTCATTACTCTTGGTTGTTAGTGCTTATTGCATTGGTAGGATGGAAAGAACCTACCGAGGCACAGTTTGTTGATGTGCCTCCGCACATGCCTGGTGTAGCAAGGTACGCATCTCTATGGGTATCACAGGATAAAACCTTCCAGCAGATGACAAACTATGTGTTCACCTTCTACGCAATGAATATTTCCTATGAGATCCTAAAGACACTGCGGCTCAGTAATGAGCTATTTTCTCAGTATGCGGGAGTGGCCAACTTCAGGGCTGACATGCATCATGTCTTCATCTAGGCCCGCGTAGATAGCAAGCACAAATGGTCGAAGTTGCCATACGTGGTGAACGAGGAAGACATCCTCGCAATAGTCAAGCAGTGGCCGGCTGAATGGATGAAGGACACAGGAACAAAGCCAAGCATACCAATCCCCTCAGTGACAAATATGGGCGCAGGTCCTAGTCAGGCGCCGCAAACTGACCCTCCAGCAGAAAGTGAAGAACCAGATGAGTCAGAGCAGAGTGGAAGTGACCAAGGTGGAGATGATGGAGGTGATGAAGAAGAAGAAGAATCGGTCAAGACAATCTCTGACCCTAATTGCCTATATAAGTGCAAGTCTCCCGAAGCAGAGGAAGTGACGAAGCCTTCATCGAGAAATAAGACTAAGGAATCAAAGGGAAAGAACATTGTGGAAGAGCCTGCTTTGACAATGGAAGAGCTTGATCAGGCTCTGACAAATTCCATAGAGGTATTAACCGACAAATGGTCATATTTTGCAGCAACGCAGCTTGATGTGCTCACTGGCGTAGCGCAGCGAATTACAGAATTGAAGGAGTTAGCAGAAATATCAGCGACTGGCGCTGCAGCAAGCAGTGCCCCAGCAAGCATGCATCCAGATACGAGGCAATGGCCAGCCAAAAACAACAGAGGGCAAGTCCCAAGTGCGGCCCTCATAATAACTAACGCAGCATCTCGATCGTAGATGAGTATGACTGTTGAGATAGACTATGCCAAGTTGTCTATGTCGGAGCTGCATCTGTGTCAGCTTGCAATTATGAATGAGATCCGAGAGCATGACAGCTACTCACACAGACAGTTGGAAAAGTCCATGAAGCAGAGTGAGAGCCTCGCAACGCAGTTGGAAGAAGCTGAACAGAAGAAGAGGGAAGCAAAAAGCAAGCAGGCTGCACTGACGTGAGTATTGGAAGACAACATAACCAATTTGTTGGCTTGCTTAGGGAAGAACTGGGTTCTTATACTATTATTTTAACCAACAAAAAGACCCACAGTGTTGGCCCTTTTAGCAACAACCTGCGAACAGGTTGCAGTCTCACCTGAAACAGCTATGGGGTGCCACAGAATCAGGTTTCTGTAGGCAAAAGAGGGATATTACTGTACCTTTATCCTTAACAAATATTAAACATATAACACAGAGCCTTGACAGTCACTTAATTAGCTTCGTAGTTTAGATAAATAGACAGTTACTTGCTTAACCCTTAACTGGGAATTCACAGTGAAGTTAATACTAACAATATATCTTACTTATCATTCACCTACTTATCAAATGCATAAAACAAAACAGCACAGAACAAAAAGGAACCACCACAACACAAGATATACGTGGTTCACCCCCAATGTAGGGGCTACGTCCATAGAACTGTGTTTTATTCAACTCTTTCCAAACAACAGTTCTAATCTGCGCACTTAGCTACAAGTCTTCTCAATAATCCCAAAACTACGCACTTAGCTGCAGATATCTTTCTCTTAACTGCGAAATCAGCTGCATATGTCTTTCTCCTAACTGCGCACTTAGCTGCAAATCCTTTCTTACAAAACCCTCTGCACACTTAGCTGCAGAGGTCATCCACGCACACAGCTGAGACTTAACCTTAAACTCTAAAACAGGCCTTAGCTTTGCATCAAATTATCATCGTCATAACAACGACAACAACAACCCTAACTCCTTTACATGAGTGCCTATTTATACAAGTGCACTATTACAATACCATGTGTTTAAACCATGGGCTTAAAAACCATGCATTGAAACCATGGGTTAGTTACAAAAAGAGGGGGTTCGACCCAACCCCGACACCCCTAAGACTATTTTGAGTCGCAACTATGCTTACAAGCTTCGCACCAAAACCGCGGAGTTGCCAAAATTAAGGACCTTCAAGGTCCACGCCCCAACACCTATTGTTATGATGCCCGAGGATGCTTTGAGACCTTTTCCTCTCAAACCACCCACATTCCCTCTCCTCCACATCCATTCCCATTTGAGCCATTCCTCCCCCAACAAAGAGAGAGAGGCTTCCAGGAGCTAGGGCATGGTGGCCCCTTACCCACTAAGAGAAGGTATATTTGTGTTTTTTTTTTTTGCTTCTTAGCTATTTAGATTGCTTTGAATTCTAACCATTTTTTCTTGCAGGTTTTGTTTAACATTGTTTGCAGGTTTCTCCATTGTAGCTTAGGTTTGTTTTGCAGGGTTTCAAGGAGGCATAACCTTAACCCATTTTCTGTAGAGGGGTTCACAAGGGATTCATCTCCATCTTTCTTTTGTGCTATTAGCTCTTAGATCTAGTTTACATTTGTATCCATTTGCTTACTCTAGCTTAGTTTAGTTTACTGTTCTATTTATGTTATTTCCATTCCATTTTTTCCTATTTTCAAAGAGTAGGAACCTACCCTTGTGCCCTATAGGCACAAGGGAGCCATTCCTGCTCCTGTAGTGAGGAGAAATCCTCACTACAGCTTTGGAAACTCCACTGGGTCGATCCCAAAGGATCCCTGGTCCAAAAATTTCAAGTTTTCAAGTTTTTTTTTCAATTTTACCCTAGTTTTCAGAAATCTTATGTTAGATCTGTCTTAAATCTGCTTTATTTCCTGTTTTAGTTAGTGCCGAAGACTCTTCTAGGCCAAGATGAGTTAGACTGACCCCAGTACCAGTTACTGTCGGCCAAATCCGACCCTGCATCACCAAAAAACCCCTTTCTGGAGCAGGGCACTCTTATCGGGGGAAAAGGTGAGACTGGGGCGCTCTTAATGAGTAAATAGGTGCACCCATGGTACACTTAATCCCTAGATAGGCATGACTTCATCCCAGAAGCTTGGATTGCGGCTGTTTTCGTATTCTGGGCGACCCCCTCGCTCATTTCTGAAAAAATCTCGTGGCCCCCTCACTGGATTTGGTCAAAAATGTGTGGGTTGTCACACAGAAGTTGTATTTAAGTTTAATTGACAGTAATTTTCAGTTTCAGAGGACTGTTAGTGTGGCCCAGCCACCTCTGTCCACCATTGCAGGTCTTTTTCAATTCCATTTTTTATTTTCTGCAAATCAATCCATGAACAATGTGTATATGCTAAATCAATCATTAAGGCTTAATAAAATGAACTAGTCTAACTAAAAGTAACTTAAAAATAACCATCTTTCTGCCCCCTTCCTCCTCTACCTAGTCATCACCCTCTCAGGTATTCTGGGATATGACAAAGGGTAAGCTCATATAGATCTAGGCACTCCATGGTATTTTTCCCAAACCACTAAAACCAAGTGACTTGGAAGGTAGAGGGGGTAGAGAAGGAGGGATTCTCACGATGCTAAGTGTCCTCCCTGTTGACCAACCTAGCACCTGAGAGGTGACCTGAGGATCTACGGATGGGCTTAGTCCCATTGTGTTGAGAGCCCAGCACCTTCTCTTCATTGAAGAAGAATATCACTAAGGGGTAGACATTTAGTTAGGCTAACAATCCAGGGTTAATCACTATACTTGCTTACAAATTTCTGTTTATGTTTGCATACAAAACCATGATATGAACTCTACCATGAATTCATAAACCATATTGCAAACAACCAAATATTAGAACAAACAAGCAAACCAACACACCATACCGAGTAATTAACCCAACTCAGTTCATGACGCTGAGTAAGCCTTAAAATTTACCAAATTTACACTAAGTTCAATCAATTCTGTAGTCTTTGAGGACATAAGTCATTGACTGCTTCAACTGTGGGAAGTACTTGGGCTTTTCCTAGAAACTCATTGTGAGGAGTATCGCAGGAACTCCAAAGTAGTTGGCCGCTGAGAGGAATTACCAAGCGAAATGGGCAATGACCCCTTCCGATTGAGTAGAAGCACCCATGAGGAACAAGCCAAGTGTTGTCTTCTGGTAGTCTTGGTGGCTAAGAGACCACCTTCAGCCAATAGGAAGCCATTGAAACTGGGGTCCAAAACTCATACCCACCAGTTTCATACACAAAAACGAACACAATTGATCCTCCACGATCTTCCTCACGCCTAAGAGGCGAACCACCACCATTTGGAACACTTGATCGGCACCGTTGAAGCTTCTCTCAGCAATCTCCCACACTATCAGAGGGCCACAAAGCCTCTAATTCTGATTCAGACTCATATCAGTCTAAACTAGACCTCCACACCGCACCATCAAGCCCCATGGCTAGTGCAAATCTGGATCCATTTTCTGGCCTAACCTTAGCGAGTGGACCCATGTGCACATCACAACCGGTCACCCACAAATTGGTAAGTGGCCCAAGCACAATCATGCAGACTATCATTAGCCAACTACCACCACCCATAGTGACCAGCCAAGCTGGCCTAGTGGTAGCACTCGGGGGCAGTGGCCCCTCTACACACACTGCCCTTCCGGCCACACAGGGGGGTAGTGCACCGTCCACCTACATTTCCCCTACTGTCACACATGGGGGTAATGCTCCTGCCACCCATATCGCCCCCCACACAGCACTTGGGGGCGTTGGCCCATCCGCAATGGTGCCACCACAATCACCCCTAGCCGTGCAGATGCATTATGCACCTGCAAACCCCACCCCCATTGCATCCCCATCCCACATCAACTTGGGGTCAAATATTCCCTTCATGGCTCGTCTGAACTTGCCTGACTTGGCTAGATTAACAAATGACCCCATCCACCACCAAGATTTCTAGCCACCCATGCCAACTAAGTTGCCATTAGACATCCCAAAGTTTGAAGGCAAATCCAGGAATGTCCCCAAAATCACATAATGAAATTCCATCTATGGTGCTCATCCAACAACATTGTAGATGACTCCATCAGGCTGAGGCTATTCCAATGCACCCTTACAGGTGCTGCAGCCAAATGGTACATTGAGTTGCCACAAGCCAAGTAACTCGACTTCAACTCCCTAGTCTTCATGTTCCTACAGTATTTTCAACTCCCTATTAGATATGACAAGGGGGTGGAGATCCTGTTATCCTGTCGCCAAAGCACCGCCACTCACATAACTGACCATATCCATGAGTGGCAGTGACGTCATAGCTTATGCAAAATCCAACTAGACGACAGGATCTTCTTGGATTGGTTCCTTAAGACTTTGCTCCCACCCATCGCAAAGGACGTCGCATCTGAACATCCCTAATCTGAATAAGAGGCCATACTGAAGGCCATTTGATCTCATTTATGCCTAGTCTGGATACTTGTACACTATCATTCCAGACGCTCCCCGTCCGAGTACCTCTTACCGTGACACACCGGGGGCATCCCATGCAGTGGAAGACATCATAGGGTCAGTCTCCCAACAACCACAGCCTCGACCAACACCACCTGCCATTGCACCACAACCAAGAAACACTGCCAATGTTTCTTACCAAAACCAACCTCTGGACTATGCTAGAATGATGTCCCAGTCCCGAGCAACAACCTCTTATGCACAACCTGCACCACCGCAGCAGGCTCAGGCCGTGGCTTGGAAAACACAACAGTATGTGGGGAAAATTCCCACATTTCTGGCACCACCATCCCCACAAATATACTGTGTACCACCAGTGCAACAAGTTCAAGCCCCCACCCCTGCTCCACCTGCTTCATTGGGACAAGTTTTTGCACAACAAAATCGTCCCAACCAGCATGCCCCCAACAATCAATGAGGGAAAGCTAGAAACAAATGGCCCCACAACCAAGGCAATAACCAACCATAGGGAGGCAGTCAACAACCGAACCCTCCCAATAATGTCGCGGCTAACCAGCCAGCCCAAAACCCCCCACGGCAGAATGCACCAAGATGCAACGCTCCGTTGCGCACAAACCAACCTTGTACACTCTATGATGTTTATGGACATTACACATTTGAGTGTCCCCTCATAGATCGCGCTAAGCAGGCCATTCAAAATGAGGCCCAACAGGCCGCCAATGCTCCCAATCAAGCCCAACCCAACCAGGCACCACAAGGACCTCCTCCCATGGTGCTTCAAAACCCACTACCAGTCCAAATATTGGTGGCAACTGCTCCCCCTCCCCAAGCCAATCCCAATGCTCCGGGGGCACTGCCCACGGCTGAAACAGGTGTTCATTACCTTCTAGCCATGACCACTGAAGAGGTCAACTTACAAACTAGACAAAATCAGTACGGAACCACCATCGAACCTGCCGACTCATCAACAGCATCCACATCTAAGACAACCAACCTACCTCTCTAGCTACCCCCATTCTTGTGCCCCCCCATATGCAGAATCACCAATAATTCCATAGCTAGAGCTACAGACAGCTACAACATTGTGGATGATTTGGCCCAAACACCAACCACCATGTCCGCTCTTGAGGTACTTAAAACATGCCCAATGCAGTGGAAATCCTTACTAGCCTCTCTAGGGGTAGTAGACCCCTTCGACTCCAACCTGATCACCTTTGACACAGAGAATGGAGAGCCGCACATTCCCTCCACTATCACCTTCCAAATCCTAGTGTCCATCCGAAACTTGGTTGTGCACCGATGCATAGTGGATGAGGGGGAATCCACATGCATCATGTCTACCCTGGTTTGGTAGAAGCTTGGATCATTGATTCTATAACCATCCTCCATGACTCTGCGGGCTTATGATGGACATCCCACTAAAGCCCAAGGAATCCTCCCCCATGTCCCCATCACGTTAGCCGGGAAGATAGTCCTGATTGATATCGAATTCGTCAACGCTCAACTAGACTACAACCTCCTCCTCAGAAGGAGTTACATGTATGCCATGTGAGCCATTGCGTCAACTGTCTTCCACCTCATGATGTTCCCCCATGAAGGGAAGATTATGATGGTTGACCGGCTCACCTACCATGATCCGTAAGGGTTAACAATACCTGCCAACGTTATCCCTACCATCACCACCACTGAGCCGCAAGGGGCGACCGCACATGCTAATGTCATTCCTGTAACCAACAATATGGTTGAAAACACACCAGCCTCCCCACCATTGAATGTGGGCCCTAGGTTGTTTACCGATCCCACCATGATGGCTCCTTTCCCGTTGGTGTCACCACCACCGACACAAAAGAAAACTGTGGACTTGTGCATGGTCTCATCAAGCACCATTGCACCCAGATAGAAACCACAACTACAGGCCCAACCACAACCACAACATCGTTTGTAGTTTCAATGCCAATAGTAGCCACAACATCACCCGCAGCAGTAGCATTACACGCAGCTGTAACCACAACCTCACCCCCACATGCAACCAACTGGGAATTGTTGGTCTCCTCTGGGCAGACCTAGGTTTACTTTATTGTACCAACAAAACCCCTAGCTCACTAGCCCTTTCAGCAATAGACTGCATAACGTCCTGAAGTCTCACCTGAAGTGATCCTAGATGGGGTGGCTGAAGAATCAGGTTTCCTCAACCAGGTTCTGCAGCATCCTAGGTTCTCTGATTCTACTTAACCAGCTGAATCTCTCAGCAAGAACTATTCCTCTCTTCCTAGCTGACTCTGCTATGGGACTAACCCTTATCACATCACAACTTCTAGGATGATGCACAAACTTTCTCTTCCTCTCGGCTCTTAACCTACAATATCTCACACCGCAGCCCCCCCGACAGTGCAATATCACCTTTCTATACTGCAATATTTCCTACAGTAAGAATCAATATGCTCATCAACTCTTCAAGGTCCAGAGGCTTCCTCCTTGGGTATAATAGCTCAGTTAACCTTTATTAGGGTGTTAAACAACTTCACTTAAGCTCCTATAGTTTAACACGCTTAGCACCTATTACGCTCATCTCGCTGAACTAAATATACAGAAGTCACTTAACACTGTAGTTGTTAGCTGTTGTGAATCAAGCACTGATAAACTCATATACAGAATACTCGACACATTCAACTCACATTTAACCTTCTATGTTACTTGTTGGGGCCTGGAAATTCGTAGGTGACAACAATAAAGGATTCTCCCCAATCAACGTTCCCAACTAGCCCGTTGATTGTTTGGTATAGGGAATCCATCCGGTTTGCGGTCCGGCTACCGCAGGTCAAAGTAAAAAAACAAAGGGCTTTACCGGTTGCATCCCGGTCCACCGAGTTTTTGTATTTTTGACTTAATGCATGCAATGCAAATGCCTAACTAACAATGAAGGGTGATAAAGATGCAAGGAACTACACAATGTGATGCGTAGGTTCTTACCTATCGTATTAAGGCTCACAGGCACCTAAACCACATATGCAGCCATGAAGTAAACCAATTAACTATCTAACCTCCTATCTATCTATCCCCGGAGAGTAAACTGAATTCTATTATGAGTAATGTAAATTGTGCATGCAACATAAAGAGAAACTACAGTTAGCTGATATTTCTTCATACATTGCACGAACGAGTAAAGATATTTCACAATCAGGTAGCCAATTGTTTTTTGAACCACACACATTACTCATAGTGGAAATCTTCGTAAAATAAACTGGAAAACATTCATATAATAACATAGGTTCAATGAGTTAGAACGATCTCACAGTTAATGGACATAAAGCTGAAAACGAAATAGTTCCTCTTCAACAAATCCATAGCACAACATTTGAATATTCCACTAAGCTTTCTCCAATAGGCCAACTGTAATTTTTTATTGCAAAATGAAATAGTTCTTCTTACAATATGTCCTCACCAGTCTCACTGGGAAAAAGTCCCTCCCCTCTTCTAAGTCTTTTACATTTATACAAAAAGGGGTCAAACTGTTGGACTGCCCAAAGTGACCTTTGGGCTTCCCAACCTCTCATCTCCCAACGTTCTATTTTTCTTAAATGTTTTACAAAAATTAGTTACAAATTATAATGATGACCAACCCTTCATGAGGAAGGGCCCACTTGACTATCCAGAAACTTCCTCCATGCTGCAGCCTCATTAGAGATGCCTTCAAAAGTACAAGGTTCTAAAAACTGAATATTTATCTCAAATTTCTCAGCTTGTTTCTTGATAGCCTCAACCCTGGGCGTACTCAATCGGAGCTAATCTTCCAGAAGCAGTACACTGATGGCTGGGTGATCTACTTGGCTTCTCAAGATCAGATCATCCATGGCTTTAATATCCTGCACCTTAGCTTCTTCCTCCGGGAATCTCTTCTGCAATAGTTCCACAAAAGCATTGTGATCTGGGAAAACTTCAAGCCTCTCCTCCGCTTTTATCTGGCACCGGTTGTATGTATTGAGAAGTCTTCTGAAGAATTTGGTGCATAATCCCTTTGTATTCTTTACTGCCTTCTTGAAGTCTTCAGTAGTATTTATAGCAAACTCCACTAGGTTATAGTCCCGTTTGAGGGCCTGCTGGTCTTTTTCCGGTAGCTCTGCTGGGTATTCCTTGTTGTTCTCCAACCTTTCCATTCATACAGTCAGGATCTCTAGGACGTCCTGGGACCTATCCACAAAGTAGGATGCAGTTTCCAGGATCTCCTCCAATCGGCCGTCGATCTGCAGCACTTTACACCTTTCTTTTTCAACAACATTCTGCAGCTGCAGCATCTTGGTTTTCTGGGTCAATACATGCTGCTTGAGAGGCTGAAGATCGACCTGCTATTCTCTTGCCACTTCCAAAGCAGTGGTCAAAGAAGATATCTACTCCTGATGCTCTTTTCTCAATCCTTGAGTGTGCAGATCATTTTCCTGTAGGAGGATCCTCAGCTGCTCTTCTAGCTTCTCGACCTTTGCCAGTAGCTGCCCCTTCTCACTCTTTAGATATTGGCATTCCTTCAGCACTTTTTCTAGGGCCTCCTATTTTGTTTCCTTGACTTGTATTTCTACCTGGAGGGCCTGTACTTCAGCTCTTGAAGACTTCACTTCCCTTTGCAGATCATCATATTTCCTTTTGAGCCTGTTGCTTTCTTCCCTTTCTTTTCTTAATGTGTCCTTTAACTGGGCAGAGGATTTCTTGGACTGCTCCAAGTTAGTTATCACCTTGTCCATATTATCTTCTGAGGCGTGGAGAAGTGTAGTCCCAGCTCTCAGGGTGAGCCTCGGATCTTGGTCGGTTCCTAACATGACAGCTGTATCTGTTATCATTTTTCCAGGTAAACCTTCCACCTCAACTTTCCTCTCTGTCCTCTTTATTATTCTTTTCGTTGCCCTATCATAATATATGGTGTTGAAATCAGGGATTTCCTTTCCCTTTTCTTGCACAAAAGGTACCAACTCGAGTGTGGGAACCAAGGGTACGCTGGTAGCCAGTATTTGAGGGGTCTGAACCTCGGGGTTCTCCACCTCCTGGGTCTGCCCTGCTGTTGTTTCAGAAGCTGACTGCTGTGTCAATTTTATCCTCTCAGCTTCTTGCCTTTGAAGCTCCTCATCGAGCTTTCTCTTTACTTCCTCTGCTTTCTCGGGTGCTTCCTGAGAAGTTCTTCTTTCTTCTTCTGTATGAAGCCTTTCTGCATCCTCTTTCGCCAACCTCTAGGCTTCTTCATCCCTGATTTTGGCTTCTTCCTCAGCCTTAGCCTGTTCATCCCCTTTTCCACCTTTGGTGGTGATCTTTTTCTTGAATCTTCTCATTAGCATTGTCATGTTTGGGGCGTTTCGGAAGATAGATTCTTCCTTATCGAAATGGTGGGTATACTCGAAGTGCACCTTGTGTTCTTTGCAATGTTCAATAACCTTGCCTCGGGTGTCATTTCTGTGGTAGGGCATCTCCCCAAAATGGAACTTCTCCAACTCCTCTATGAATTCAGCAGCTTGTTTCACCTTGGTCACGCAAGAAGAAAGACTGCTGGACACCATGCTGGCCCAATTGAAAACTGTGCCTTGGGTTTCCACATGAAAAATAATTGGTATCCATTCAAGTTTGAAGAGTCTGCCATGAGCTCTCCCAAAGATCCTATTAAGCATCAGAGCGATAAATCTGTAGGGAGTCCTCAAGCTCACTGTATCATATTCACTGGTTGGTCTGTATCGATAATGCTTTCTTTGCAACATCATTCTCCTAAGAGTTTCCACCAGGTCCATTCTGATGCTGTTCAACCAATCATCTGACAAGAAAACATAGGCTTCTGGTAGGTGATAAGCCAACGCCACATATCTAGGGATAAATGCAGCATAGCCCTATCCTTCAACATTTCCCATGATCATTGTAGTTGTGTCTACTCGGGGCAGAATCCAGCCAATTATCTCAGAGCATGGGAACAGCTCTGGTCTGGTGGCAACTTTCATGAGAGAAGATTTCTCTATGTTAGCATAGATGGATTCTTCTTCGAGGCCCATGTCGGGAACCTCCCTGTGGGAAATCAATCTATATATTTCACCCCATTTGTACTCGGGCTCAACCCTAGAAACACATTGAGTGTCTTCATATATGTATTCGGTCTTCGTGACGACATCTACTTCTGGGTCTTCTTCGACCACAGGGGCCTTCTTCTTTTGTCTCTTGGACATTGTGAGTTCTTCCTTCCATGGGTAACATTGTGACATTAAGAAATTCAAGTTGCAGACATTCACAAGACACTATGCAACATTTTATTCTTTCTATGTGTACCATGACAGCAACTAGTTGATGAAACTAAGATATAAGCTTGCATAACCTGACTGGCCTGACTAACAGGACTATTACAACCAAATGCACATTATTTAGTGATCTCGTCTATATCTTAGCATGATACAAAGCATTGTTGTATGATATTAAATCATTTCATCAAACATCTTCTAGACTACAATAAACTACATCCATATGCAATGTGCCACTTTCATGTGTTTAATGTGATAGCAAGTAGTGAAACAAATGCATGCATGTACAGCCTAAAAAATGCCCTGACTATCAGAACCATTAAAATACAAGGCGCAGTGCTTGGTAATCTAGTCTGTGCATAGCAGTTAAAGAAACTGATTGAAAGTAGCTATACGCAGTACTAATGTGCGAGTTGCTTATGTTTTCCACCACCAAACACCTTAACCATATAGCTTAGAAAGAATAAAAACGACGAGGACTCTTTCTGTTCACGGAAAGATATTTACATTAATTTGACTATAAATTTCACTTTCTGTGGGTATTACTGTCATCTTGCTACAAATGGTGCTTCGATTAAAACCACTACCCATGAGATTCCCGCTTAACAAACTAACACAGCGCATATCCCTTCTAACCGGCTAGGGTTTTAGATGACTGAGCACAAGTGGGCTGCGCGGGATTGCAAGGGAAACTACATGCGACTTCAAAGGTGCTTATGCCCATGTGCTCATGGTTATCAACTACAAACCGCGGCAGATCCCTTCCAACTGGCTAAAGTGCCAAACCATGGTGCACAGAATGGCGCGGAAAAACAGAAGTTCGAGGTAGTGGGTAAAACGAAAGGCCACAACTGCGATGAGAAACAACAGGTACTGCAGAAAAAATGCATATAACCCCTCTCTCCTGCACAATCATCACCACCCGGGGCAGCTTGGTGCAGACGGCGTAACGACCGTCTGCACCAAACCCCCATCTCTACGCGCAGGGCTTGCAAACAAGGCCACGGGCCAAAATAATTATTCTGTGGGTTAAAAATGCCCTGCTAATAGTCAAGATTAAAAACCCCCCCACCTATATAGGCATCAAGAAATGGAAAAGGAATATGGCCGGGGAAAAACAAACTACCGCAACCAAAACTGTCCACACATCAAATGCTTCAACGGAACGGGAGAAGGTGAATAAAACCTACCTGGCACGGACGTATCCGACGTGAAGAGGTTTGGCAAGTTTCCCGGTGAAGACACCTGTACTGAGTGTACCGCAAATGGGTGAGCACGACAACATGACAATGACGGGCACAACAGTTAGAAAAATAACAATAGAATAATAACCTGCCTCCCCGTATATATAGAAATGATCTACACGTGTGACGTAACATATCGGATGGGAGCCTATTCTGAATCGGAAGGTGAGAACGTGAATCCTTCCGTAACGGCGGAAGGGTATAACATCAATCTGTCCGCAATGGTGGGAAAGGCGGGAGAAACTAATGATCAGACGTCGGAGGAACTTTGGATCGGAAGCCAAAAGGGAACCTCCTTCCGCAACGGCGGATGGTCAAAACTCTAAGTCATCTGCATATGAATTTTTTTCGAAAAGGATAAACCTTCCACAACGGCGAATAAAGAAATGGTAAAAGGCCCCGATACAAAGCCAAAAGACAACCAAAAATCGGAAATAAAGTGAAAACCCATCCGCAAAGGTGGAAACCAAATGCAAAGATTCCTCCGCAACGACGGACAAGGAAATAATCACACCTTCCGACGTAAAACCAAAATTCATCAGCAACGGTGGAAAAAGACGAGGCAAAAACCTCTGCAACGGCGGGAATGTCAATTAAACAAACTTATGATTCAGAGTGGCTTCAAAGGTATTCAAAAGGCAGCGATGAGTTTGATTATGCATGGGATTACTTCAAGCACTAGGGAAAACATCATATCAAGTAATAGAGAAACCCAAGCGTTGGAAAATGTTCAAAAAGTCATTATACCAAAATAAGGAAGAAAATCAAACTAATTCAAAGTAGAGGAGGGTCCTAAATTTTTTTAGAATTTTGGGAAATTGTTGCAGCTACAACATTACTATAAACTGAAGGATAGCATACATACATTCATTAGTTGATAAGCAAAGTTCATGTAATAGATAATAGATAGCAAATAAGTAAAGCACAATCACATGGAACAGTCACACAACACACAGATGTTATGTGGTTCACTTCTTGGAGGGAAGCTACATCCACGGGAACTATGTTTGTATTATATCTTGAGAGAGAGTAAACACAGTTTCGCTGCAACCTCTTATGTAGCTTGAGATCTTCTGGGAAACTCCACGCACACAGCCGGGATCCCTTCTCTTAGATCTCTTCTCTTCCTATAATGCTTTCTTCTTACAATATACCCTTTCTCTCTCTCTCAATCCCTGCAAATTGTTACATTCATGCTCAAGGAGCCGACCACTAGTTACAGTAAGATAACTACAGACTAAACACAAAACCAGAGCTCGACTCTTCCTCAATGTCTCACAATACTGACGACAGCTAGTCACAACCCGACTGACCAACCAACTAACTAACTACTAACTGACTATCTAACCCTTCATAATACAAAATACATGCTTAAATAGGTGGCCCGAAGGTCTCACCATGATACAAAACTGTGGGCCTATCCCAACAGTAACCCAAAACNGCCTATCTATACTTTGAACTGCCGCTTTTTGGTCACACCGTAGCTTCCTGCAGTCTTCCGTTATTTTCGGCGCTGATCGTGGGTATGGGTGCCGCTTCCTGGGTCACTCCCCTTCTGTCCTTTATCTTTAATACCTCGTCCCATTGCTCCTTCTCCATTTATGAGGGTAGCTGAGCCCTCCTGTCATCGTCGTTGCCTTAAATGCAGTGGTTGAGCTCTCTTCTCGGCCGCTTCAAGTACTATTTTCTTTGACTTCCTTGTTTCGACTGCCACGATTTATGGCCCCCGATCCATGGTAGGAAATGTGCTACAGTGTCGTACCTTTATCGCATCTCTTATATCGCTATCTTATTGGCATCGCCAAAACTGTCTTTCCTCCAAAAATTGTCCATCTTCTACCCAAAAATAGCAGCTTTTCCTGTAGCTGTGGGGCCCTGCTCCAACAGTCCCCTAACACTTACTTGTGGCTCATTCCTGAGCCACTAACATCTAGCTTCTGTTTATGTAGAGTCTCCTTGGCTTCCTACGAAGTCCTTGTGAATCTCTCCCTGAGTCCTGCAACATCTTTGTCCATAGCTTCGACACAGTCTTGTGCCGCTTCAAGCATAACTTGACTAATCATCGAGTCTTCTGTGTTATCAATTACGCTCTTGCTTGCAGTGAACTCCTTGACCTTCTTGTCAACCGCATCGACCAGCTCTGTGATTTGTTCCTGATACGGCTGAAGCATATTATTGAATTGTATCTCTTTTCCTCGCAACCTCTGTGCTTCCTGCTATAAATGGTTCATCTCTGCCATCTTCTTCATATTTGCAAGAGCTCCTAAGCTCTTGACTTCTTCCTTTATTGCTGGGTTGTATTTTCTATGTTTTGGATGCTCTACTACAAATCCAATCTATCTGGGAGCTCTTCTAGCTCCGACCATGTCTTCGTTGCATCAGCTAGCAATGACTCTGCATCATCTATGCGACACTTCATCTGCATTGAAGTGGTTCTAAAGGCCTGTGCCCTTGCTTCCTTATATGCCTCAAGTGTGCCTGGTGCTTGAGCCTCAAGCTCAACAATCTATGCCTTGTGGTCTTCCTGCATCTTGACCATTGTCTCTTCCAGAGCCTTTGCTCTATCTGCAATTCTTCTTACTTTCTGCGTTAGCAGAAAGGCAAACTCTATGTTACACTGGGGTAACTCCAATGCGATGTTCTGCAGGACTTGACTTAGGTCCTGTTCTCTTTCTTCGTATTGTCTGAGCTCCTCCGCCTTCGTCTGAAAGCCTGCGGTGAGCTCTGCATTCTGTTGTCTCAACTGAGTGTTTTGGTTATAAGTCATAAGCTCTCTATCCCTGAGCTCTGCTACTATCTACTGCTGGAGCATCTATAGTTGATCAATAGGGAATTGTGCCAGATTAACCTCGAAAAGTTCTCTAACTTGTATCTACACATCAATCATCAAAGTAAGGAATCGGATGCTCCCTGCCAGTATCAGCACTGTATTGGTGCGATCCTTTGCAAAGACTTCCTCGCGGGAAATCGATGGTGTTGAGCTTTCTCTTGCTGTCGCCTTGACTGGCTGAGTCTGCATCATGGCAGTCTTCTCAGTTAGTGATTTCAACTCCAGAAGCTGCTTATCTATCTTTCTCTGCAACTTGCGATGTTTGCATCACCTGAAATGAGTCCCGCATCTCCTCCTGCAATCTCGTTGCGATGAGATCATAGTCATCCTCTGTTAGTGTGGTCTGTGTAGTTGGCATTGAGGATTTAACTGTTTTCCTCTTATTTTGTGCTATTGGTGTCACTTCTACTGCATATTTCCTATTTTGTGCCACTGGTGGCACTTCTACTACATCTTTCCTCTTTTGTGCCGCTGGTGGCACTTCTACTGCATCTTTCCTCTTGACACCCACCTGACCTTTTCCTTTGTCTAATGGATCTATCGGTGCGGTATCTGCTGGTAGAGTTCCTGCTATGGAATCTTCTAATGCCTTCTTCCACTCTTCATCAAAGCCTTTGATGACATCTTCTACATCCTGCACTGTCATCCTGAACAATCCAATAGCCCAATCATCCTTTCTAAACCCTTTTGGCCTCAGGTAGATTGTATGCCTGTCCGCAATGAAATCAAGTTGAGTGTGATACATGTCAACAACCTCTGTGTTGATCCTCAGTGTGTCTTGGATGACTTGCTTCAACAACTTATAGTATTCATAGAATACTATCATATTGATCTTTTTCTTGGCTGGGCTGTTGCTTTCCTATAAGTTTGCATATCGTGCGCCTCTGCACTCTCCGCCTCGTAGCTGTAGAAACTGCATATGGGGCGGATCTCTCCACCCGACGAATGCACATAATATAAGCAGCCACGAGAAGTGGAAGGGGTGGTTTGTCTCATCCTGCGTTGCCAAACAATCTGCAAGAAAAATATTTAATAAAAACAAACACCAATTAAATTGTTCACCTTCTGCGACCTGCACAGCAAGGTGATTTACTGATCCTGTGACTTCTTTTGGGAGAAATTTGGTTAACAGTCTGCCTGCAAGCAGACTGGCTGTAAATCTGAGTGTATCATCTGCTAAGGCTGTGAGGTCATAAGGCCGACCTCCTCTCTATAGCTTATACTTGTTAACTAGAAGCGCGGGTAGCTTAGTATCCTTGCTTTTCCCTGATATATGTGTCTGAGGGTCCTTACCGTTCTTGGACATCCCAGTGATGCGGTGTATCAAGTCAACGTTCATATCAACCCTGTTACCCAGCCAGAGGTAACCTCCATGTACACAAGAAAGTAACACATGCACCATGGCATTAACCTCTGTACCTCATCCAAAATGTGGTATTTTCAACAAATTGAGCAAGCCTGACTGCTCAAGAATATGGACATGTTCCATAGGAACAAACTCATCTGCATCGGTCCTCAAGTTCCTCTGAACTGTAAGATACTGATCCAGCCAAAACTGAGGATATCTCTTACTGTCTCCAAGGTTATAGTCTGTAAATTTGAGAGCAGGGACATATCCTAATAGTTCTCCATCTACCTTTACGCGAGGATCAATCGGCGGTAGCGGACTAGGAAACTTAGCACCCTTGGGAATGGTTACCTCTGGTACATCCTCAACTCATGGAAAAATGTATGCTGCTGCCATATGAACTTCTTCTTCCTTCTCTAGGATGGACTCTTCTACTATCTGAGCTTGAGTCCTCGTCCTTGGCGTCTGCTTGACCTGTGTTGCACCTAATTTCACAATCCTGGGCGGCGTCATCATAGTAAATTCGAGGCCACCACACTTGAATCGTTGCACGACATCTTCTAAAGGTTCCTGCTTGGACATAAACCACCTGGTATGATACTCTGGACTAGCAATGGCTATGAAATTGGGGAAACCAGCACTCTGTAACTGGAGTACCTCTACACAGGGAAAATTCTTACAAATTAATCCATAACTCTCAGAAATCGCAAAAGCAACCCTTCTGTTTGAATGATCTGTGTATTTGTAATGAAGGCGGTAATATCCGAAGCAACGATCACTTAGGCTAGACCCGTTGGTGGCATTTATTGCATGGACAAGACAACAACCCGTACCTCGCTCCTCATTAATTGCTAAAAACCCGTTCAAATTTCCCTCAAAAATTGTGTGCAAGCGACGGTCTCAACCAAGATTTACCAAATCTAGGAAAACATATACCTGTCATATCTACATTAATTGCTTGTCAGAAGGTTAAGTGACTGGCCCTCTTTCCCTTTCAAAATTGTCTTTTCAGCATGGGGAACATTGCCTCACTGCAATGTCACACCGCATCGTCCTGGACCAAAAAGTTGGCGTAAAAATCCGCAATCGTCCTATGTCTTGCGTAAAATAAACTTTCCTGCTGCGATTCCTCCGGCTTAGAAATCTTTTTATTTTTTTTCACTTGGTGTAGACTAGTTATGGGTGCGATGCCTCCTTTCAACTACACTGAACATCTGCACCACTTAGTTCTCTAAGTTAGGGTTGGGAGGTGGAGTGGCTATCACTATAAAGCTTAAGCCTACTGCCATTAATCAAAGTAGGAACAAGTTCCCCATTTAGTTTACTGAGCTGAATGGCACCCCTTCTGTGACTTGCTGAATCTGATATGGCCCCAGCCAATGGGTCTTAAACTTCACTGGAAACTTAACAAACTTGCTGTCATAAAGGAGCACTAGGTCTCCTGTCTGAAAAATCTTGCTCTTGATGTGCCTGTCATGCCAATCTTTTTCTCGTGCCTTCTGCACTTTTTGATGAAATACTGCGATGAATCTGTCTTCTTCTAAGGCAAGCAGTTGTGCTAATCTTTCGTTCATCGTATCTATATCAGCCATCTCGGTAATTTGAGCAATTATTAAACTGGGAATAATATATTCCATAGGCATAACAGCCTCTTGTCCATACACCAAGCTGAAAGGCATGTGTCCTTTAAGTTTCTTGCATGTAGTCCTATAAGCCCATAACACAACATTAACCCTGAGGTCCCAATCATCTCTTTGGTTGTTACAGATCTTAGTAAGAGCAATTTGTAGAATCTTGTTAAAATCCTCAACCGTACCATTAGCTTGTGGGTGGTAGGCAGTGCTCTTATGGTGCTATATCTGAAACTCCTCTGTCAAGGCCTCGATAGTGCGATTCAGAAAGTGTGTTCCTTGATCACTCATCAAAATTGCTGGACATCCAAATCCACTTATGATGTGTTCAAAAATGAACTGTGCAGCTGTAGCAGCATCACAATTCCTTACTTCTTTGGCCTCTACCCACCTGGTGAGGTATTTTGTTCCTGTGATGATGTATCTCGCACCAGTTCATTTCCCGAGTGGGTTGATAGGACCCACGAAATCTATATCCCACTTGTCAAATGCCCGCAGTGTAATCTGTGGTCGCAGCGGCATTTCATCTCTCCTAGAAGGTTTTCCTATCCTCTGGTAGATATCGCAACTTCTGCAAAACTCCTTAGTGTCTTTATGCAAAGTAGGCCACCATAATCCCACAGCTAGAATTTTCTGAGCAGTCGGCTTTCTTGCGAACTGACCTCCTGTGGTACCTAAATGTGCTTCTCTAATAATGGCCTCTTTCTCGTGTGGCATAACGCATCTACACAGGACTTCATCTGGACCTAACTTATATAAATGTCCTACGATCAAAGTGAAATCTGCTGCTTTAACAACTAACTGTTTCTTTTGCTGCTTAGTAAACTCAACTGGTGCCCGCCCTGTAGTGAGAAAGTGAATAATATCTGTGTAATACTCATCTGTGATATGGATAGAAAACAATTGCGCATCTGGCAGATTATCCTCTAGATTACTTGGTTCTTCTCCTAAGTCTATCCACGAAAGATGATCAGGTCTTGCATTCAATTTCCCTGGTTTGACAATAATTTCAAAATCATACTCCTGAAATATGAGTAACCATATGCAGATCCTTCCCCCTAACACTAGTTTATTGACCAAATACTTTAAAGCAGAATGGTCAGTGAACATCTTGAATAGGGCACCCAACAAGTAGTGCCTGAACTTCTATAGAGCATACACCATAGCTAATCCTTCTCTTTCTGTAGTGGTGTAGTTCTTTTCTGTGGTAGATAACTTTGTTCTTGAGTACACGATAGGGTGATTGATACCCCCTTCTCCTGGCTGTGTTAAGACAATCCCCAGTGCGATGCCAGATGCATCCACATGTACATGAAATGGCTTGTTCCAATCTGGAAATACTAAGATGGGTGCTATAACCATCTTCTCTTTGAGAGTGTCTAAACTTTGCTAGCATTCCTTGTTCCATAGGAATTTCACTTCTTTCTTTAACAGCTTTTCCATAGGTGATGTGATCTTTGAATAGCCTTTGATGAATTTTCTATAATACCCTGTATGACCAAGCACTATCCTCAATTGCTTGACGGAGTTGGGTGCTAGAAGATTTACAATGATGGCAATATTTGCAGGATCTACCATCAAGCCTTGTCTTCCAACAATATGTGTTGGAGCAAGGCCCCACAGCTATAGGAAAAGCTTCTATATCGGAAGAAGAAGTCAAAGGAAACAGTACCCGAGCGACTGAGAAGAGAGAGCTCAACCACTGCACTTAAGGCAGCGGCGAAGACAGGAGGGCTTAGCTACCCTCATAAAGGAAACATAGTAGTGGGCCAAGGTATTGAAGACAAAGGACAGAAGAGGACTGTATAGGAAGCGGCACCCATACCCACGATCAGCGCCAAGAAGCGTGGAAGACTGCAGGAAGCTGTGGTGTGACGGTAAGCGACAGCCCACAGTACAGATGCGTCGACTGTCACAGTTAGGGTTTTTGGGTTATTGTTGGGAAAGGCCCACAGTGTTGTAACAGAGCGAGACCTTCGGGCCGCCTATATAAGCATGTATTTTGTATTGTAAAAGGTTAGACAATTGGTCGGCTGGTTAGACAGTTGGTTGGTTAGTTAGACAGTTAGACAGTAGAGAGAAATATAGCTGTTCTTTGAGTTGAGCTCTGGTTTTGTTGTTAAGTATGTAGTTATCTTACTGTAACCAGTAGCTGGCTCCTTGAGCATGAATGTAACAATCCATAGGGATTGAGAGAGAGAGAGGAAGAGTATATTGTAAGAAGGAAATATAAGAAGAAGAAGAGATCTAAGAGAGAAGGGTTCCCAGTGGTGTGTGTGGAGTTTCCTAGAAGATCTCAGGCTGCATAATAGGTTGCAGCGGAACTGTGTTTACTCTCTCAAGCTATAAGGATAAAACCAGTTCCTGTGGACGTAGCTTCCCCCCTGGAAGTGAACCACGTAAAACCTGTGTGTTGTGTGACTGTTCATGTGATTGTGTTTTACCTATTTGCCATCTATTATCTGTTACATGAATGTTGCTTATTAGTGATGAATGTATTTATGTTATGCTTCAGTTATAGCACATAGACTGTTAAAAGCAAGATAAATGTATCAAGTAGCCTGTGTATGAGTTTACCAATGCTTGATTCATGATAGTTGAAAGTTACAGCGTAAAGTGACTCTGGTATATGAGTTCCGGGAGTTCAGTATAAGTTGATGTTAGAGTGTTAAATAGTAGAGCTTAAGTGAAGTGGTTTAACACCCTGGTGAAGATAAACAGAGTTAATGGACCCAGGAGTGAGGTCGCAAGACCTTGTGAGTTGATACGCATATTGAGCCTCATTATAGGACATATTATAGGGTAGAAAGGCGATATTGCATCGTTTGGGGAGCTGCGGTGTGAGATATCATAGGGAAGGAGCTCAGCAGAAGATTAAGTCTGCGCATCGCCAGAGAAGATGCGATGCGATAAGAGTCCGCCCCTATCAGCGCCAGCTAGAAGGAGATATTGTCCTCACAGAGAGATCCTATTGGCTAAGAAGAGTCGCGAGACCCTAGGATGCTGTAGAACCTGATTGAAGACACCTGAGTCTTCAACCACCCCATTTAAGATCACTTTGGGTGAGACTTCAGGCCGCTCTGCGGTCTGTCGCCGAAAGGGCTAGTGAGCTAGGGGTTTTGTTGGTACAGTAAAGTAAACCTGGGTCTGCCCAGTTAGAACCAACAAATGGTTCCGTTGCCGGCTTTGAACAAATTGAAGAGCTAATGTTCTGTTCGAATCCTACTAAAGAAGAACTCAACCAGTGGGTTGGGTCAAAGGAAAGAGAATTTGCTATGACAGAAAACAAGAGTCCTAGGCTCAGTACAGAGGATTGGTTACAAAAACATATCTTCACAGATCTGCATGAGATATTTTTTGCGACCTATGCAAACGAACTGTACGACTGGTTATCAAAGTTGACTGATAAGAACATATTCAAGAAGAAAAGAAACATAGTCTGGACACTGGAGCTGATCTAGACCGTGAAGAGCGTTGATAATCCCATTTCATGGATAGTAGACTTCTGGCTTGAGAGTTTGCTAGAAGGATTCATTATAGAGTTTGCAGTTGATCAAAGAAAGAGTTTCAACGAAGCAGAGAGGCACTTCTTCAAAGGATATTGCGGTAAGTACCTAAGCTCATTAAACTTGTCCATTAAGATGTTATTACATGAAAAAGGAGTAATGGATATAGTCTCAGATGAATAAGTTCAGTAAGTGTAATGTCACAAGAGTTTGAGAGTGATTTTGATGAAATTGGATGTACACATAGTGGTAAGAAATATAAAGTAGATTTCAGATCTTCCTTCATAGAAGACAGTTCAGACCATACTAAAGAACAGAGCCAAGGAGACACAGAAAGACCAGTAGGGGGTATCCCTTATCACCCTTATACACCACAGAAAACAACCGGGACTTAGAATAATCCCGTAGGAACTCCATCTAGTAGTTCACATACAGTACACACTACCGCTACATCAACTACACCTACACCATCGAGTGGTAGTACTACAGCAAACCAGAATCCACCACGTAGAAATAGAATGGGGGATGACATGAAGTTACCTACCTTCAAGGGTACAGGGGAAGAAGACCCGGAACAGCATTGGTTCTTATGTGAAGCCATATGGACCATTAAAGGGATCCAGGATGATAATATTAAACTTGTCCAGTTGGTCACTACACTTAGAGACAGAGCCTTAACATGGTATATGAAGTATACAAGAGCACCGGCCAGAACGCTCGTACAAGTCAGGACTGCCATGATTAAAGAATTTAAGAAACCTAAGTCTGAGTCACAATGTATCACAGAGCTTAAAGACATCAAACAGCTACCTACAGAGTCAGTATGGGACTTTGATCAGAAATTCAAAGCTCTTATAGACCAGGTTAGCTTTGAGTTTGTGCCAGAGCAGCATAAGGAATGGTTCATCGCAGCACTGCATCTGCACATCAGAATTCCATTAATGCAACAGAGACTCTGTACACAGGATGAAGTGTTGGAGATGGAAATGAAACTAGAGGCTTCACCTTTAGCTGAGACTAGTACAGGTATGACAAACCTGCAGAACTAGTTAGCCAATCTCATGTTACAGCTACATGATATTAAGAAAGGGAAAGAAGTTGCACAAGAACTATGGTGTATAAAATGTAAAGGATAGGGCCATACTAAAGATAACTGTCCAGTATTTGTTCAATATTTAGCAAGTGGGGATCTGAACCCCTTAATACAAACCCATGGGCCGTGGTGTGAACTCTGCAAAACAAGAGGGCATAGACCACAGGAATGCCCTTTACTTCAGAAGTATGTACAAACCCCTAAGAACTTATATTGTAACTTCTGCAAGTCAGTAGGTCATGATGAGCATAATTACCGAGCTTATGATCTCATGATTGAGAGAAAGCATGACTTGTACAGAGTCCAGTCAGAAACAATAGGTCCAGCAGCAGGACTACAGCATGAACCGACTCATGATGGCCGTGGTGGAGGATTCAGAGGACGAGGCCGTGGAGGAGGCTTTGGCCGTGATGGAGGCTTTGGACGTGGTCGTGGACTGATCACTTGTTACAATTGTGGAATTGTAGGACATTATGCTAGGGACTGCTAGAACCCTAGTATGACATCTAAGTATTGCAAGTCCTATGAGCATATTATAGAACGGTGTCTGATCTTGATAGCCAAGATTAGGGACCCTAAGCCAGTAGTAAACCAGAACATTCAGCTTATTGCTACTGAGCAGAAAGAACCTAAACCTCGAGTCAATATAGTGACTCGCAGCGGTGCTTCTACTAGTAGCACATTGCAGGATGACGCAAAGAATACAGGTCCGGAGTGGGTGTGCAAAGCAATTAATAAATCAACACCACTCAACCTGTAGAAGAAAAAAGAAACATTTCAACAAGAAAAAACTTTCTTTACTGAACCTACAGCATCAGGATCGTAGGTACTGCCTTGTAGGGACGTACCACAGCAAACACCTTGTGGCGTTAGTGCTGTGCAGATATCGCAGGCTACCACATCGGGAAGGTGCAAAGAGGATGAATTGACATGAAGTGTACAATCCTTCCTGCGGAGCTGCTTGAAACTTGTACGAAATGAGAAAGCTATCGGAGAGCTTCAATGCATCATAGATCAGTGTCATCCATCTTCTTCCATGAACAGTGCGCAGCGTGTTGTTCATAATATTATGGGACATACAAGAAGAGGAAGAGAGATGAGACTCACAGCGCAAATTGGAGAATTTGAAATGGATGAGGTAATCCTAGATTTACGATCAGAGGTAAATGTTCTGACTAAGCAGACATGGGAACAGATGGGTAGCCCTAAGTTAGCCAGATCACCTATCCATCTGCGTTTAGCCAATCAGTAGCAGGTATCACCACTGGGTCGATTACCACAGGTACCAGTTGATATTGATGGAGTTCGCAGCTTTGCAGACTTTGAAGTCATAGAAATCATTGGCGATAGCAGACCGTACCTAGCTTTACTAGGTATTTATTGGGAAATCGATAACATGGCTGTTATCGACTTAAAGAAAAGACAAATGACCTTTGAGGATAGTCAGATCCGGGTCATCACACCACTGGATCCTTTTCAGGGTCCTCGCTACATTGAACCTATCAGAGCAGAGGAGGAGGTGTGAAACATGGAAAGCCTTTATCAGATGACTACTAATCAGAGTGATTACATCAACCCTACCGCAGAAGGAAATATCAGTTGGCGATGCGACAGCTCATGCGCATCAGATTTGGAGGTTGGTTTAGAAAATTGGTAGAATACACTTTACGAAGTCTCAGCTCGCAGATGTGCATTTATGACTAAGTCACTGCGTTGGATCGGCGCAGAGAGTATTGAAATTCCATCATTTCATGGCTTAGCATATGTCAATGACTTTTTATAGAAATTTGAACAAGAAATTTCTCAGGAGCAGAGGATGACAACTATGGACCTTGCAGTAAAAGCCACACCTGCAAGATGGTGGCATGCACATAAAGAACATATCACATCATGGAATGATCTTAAGAGACTGATGGCGATCATATTTTCTAATGACAAAGAGCCTTTACACCAGAAATACATAGGAGAGAGTGACCCCAGGTTGCATATTCAGATTTGCGAACAAAGTTGGTCAGTAATTCCAGAGGATGAATGAGTTCGCCTATTCATTCACACTTTAGACACAGTGCCAAGGAATTGGTACATGGAGACAGAATTGCGCAGAGGAACCATCACATGGCCACTTATGATAGACAGCTTCTTACTCACTTTCACTTTTGAATCTGAGTACCCAAGCATTGATCAGGCCCTAGATGTAATAAAGACTAAGATATTTGACGACTGTACCCTATCAGTTCCTGCTCAGCCTGAGTGGTCCAGATAGTTGGAACATGCGCTAGAATCTTACAAATTCACAGTAGAGCCAAATGATGAGGACGAGAATCCTCGCAGTGTCAACATTCTCGAGTCAGAAGTGACTCGCGACATTGATGGACTGAGACTAGAAATTCCCATTATCACAGAACCTATCAAGATTAAAAAGATCAATATTGGCACAGAAACAGAACCAAAGTTTGCCTCTATTGGAGACTATTGGGATGATGAAACAATAGGACACATCGCAGATCTCTTACATGACTATCAGGACCTATTCTCCACTAAGTTCACAGAGATGAAGGGAATAGTAGGAGATTTGGGAGTCATACACATACCATTGAAAGAGGATGCTAGGCCAGTTAAGCAGCATCCATACAGATTGAATCATCGCTATAAAGAAAAAATTAAGGATGAAATTGATAAGATGTTAGCAGCAGGCATCATTGAACCTATAGAAGAGAGAGAATGGGTTATTCCCATGGTCGTGCAGGAAAAGAAAACCAAAGGATAAATCAGGATTTGTGTCGACCTGCACAAACTCAATGACGCATCACTTCATGACCCATTTTCGACACTTTTCACTGATGAAGTTTTATACAATGTGGGAGGACAGGAGGTCTGTTCCTTCACTGATGGATTTTCAGGCTATCACTAGATCAAAATCCATTCAGAGGATCGACATAAGACCACTTTTGCGACAGAATGGGGCTCATTCCAGTACACGGTAATGCCCTTTGGTATTAAAAATGTACCAGCTATCTTTTCTAGAGTAGTAGTTGCTGTATTAAAGGAATACATCCATAAATTCTTAGAAGTCTATTTTGATGATTGGACCATATTTGGATTAATCGACAAGCATATAGGATATTTAAGGCTCATGTTAGAGAAATGTAGGCAATATCAGATTTCTCTTAACTTGAATAAATGTATATTCTGTGCGCCATTTGGTATTTTGTTGGGTCATATTGTTTGCAGACAAGGCTTGATGGTAGATCCTGCAAAGATTGCCATCATTGTTAATCTTCCAGCACCCAACTCAGTCAAGCAATTGAGGATAGTGCTCGACCATACCGGGTACTATAGAAAATTCATCAAAGGTTATGCAAAAATCACAGCACCTATGGAAAAGCTGTTAAAGAAAGAAGTGAAATTCCTATGGAATGAGGAATGCCAGCAAAGCTTAGACACACTTAAAGAGAAGATGGTTACAGCACCCATATTAGTATTCCTAGATTGGAATACGCCATTTCATGTACATGTGGATGCATCTAGCATCACACTAGGGATCGTCTTAACCCAGCCAGGAGAAGGGGGTATCGATCACCCTATCGCATACTCAAGCAGAAAGATATCTACCATGGAAAAGAACTACACCACTACAGAAAGAGAAGGATTATCTATGGTGTATGCTCTACAAAAGTTCAGGCACTACCTGTTGGGTGCCCCTTTCAAGATGTTCACTGACCACTCTGCTTTAAAGTACTTGGTCAATAAACCAGTATTAGGAGGAAGGATCTGTAGATGGTTACTCTTATTTCAGGAGTATGATTTTGAAATTATTGTAAAACCAGGAAAATTAAATGCTATACCTGATCATCTGTCGTGGATAGATTCAGGCGAAGAACCAAGTAATTTAGAGGACAATTTGCAAGATGCGCAATTGTTTTCTATCCAGATCGTAGATGAGTATTACGCTGATATTATTCACTTTCTCACTACAGGGTGGGCACCTGTTGAGTTTACTAAACAACAGAAGAAACAGTTAGTTGTTAAAGCAGCAGAATTCACTTTGATCGCAGGACATTTATATCAGCTAGGTCCATATGAAGTCTTGCATAGATGCATTATGCCACACAAAAAAGAGGCCATTATCAGAGAAGCACATTCAGGTGCTGCAGGAGGTCATTTCGTAGGAAAGTCGACTGCTCAAAAAATCCTAGCTATAGGATTATGGTGGCCTACTTTGTATAAAGACACTAAAGAGTTTTGCAAATGCTATGATATCTACCAAGGGGTAGGAAAACATTCACGGAGAGATGAAATGCCGTTGTGACCACAGATTACATTGCGGGCATTTGACAAGTGGGATATAGATTTTGTGGGTCCTATCCACCCACCTGAGAAACAAATTGGTGCGAGATACATCATCACAGGAACAGAATACCTCACCAGGTGGGCAGAGGCAAAACTAGTAAGGAATTGTGATGCTGCTACAGCTGCACAGTTCATCTTTGAAAACATCATAAGCAGATTTGGATGTCTAGTAATCTTGATGAGTGATCAAGGCACACATTTTCTGAACCGCACTATTGAGGCCTTGATGGAGGAATTTCAGATCCAGCACCATAAGAGCACTCCCTACCATCCTCAAGCTAATGGTATGGTGGAGGCCTTTAACAAGATTCTAGAAAATGCCCTTACTAAGATCTGTAACAGCCAAAGAAATGATTGGGACCTTAGAGTTAATGCTGTATTATGGGCTTATAGGACTACTTGCAAGAAACTTACAGGATACACACCTTTCAGCTTGGTGTATGGACAAGAGGCTATTATGCCTATGGAATATATTATTCCTAGTTTAAGAGTTGCTCAAATTACTGAGATAGCTGATACAAATACGATGAATGAGAGGCTAGCACAGCTGCTTTCCTTAGAGGAAGACATATTCATCACAGGATTTCATCAGAAAGTGCAAAAGGAACGAGAGAAATATTGGCATGATAGACACATTAAGAGAAAGAGTTTTCAGATAGGAGACCTAGTGCTCCTGTATAACAGTAAGTTTGTTAAGTTTCCAGGCAAGTTCAAGATGCATTGGTTGGGGCCATATCAGATTCAATATGTTACAGAAGGAGGTGTTGTTCAGCTCAGCAAACTGAACGTGGAGCTGCTTCCTAGATAGTTTAAAGCTGTGCAGATGTCCAGTGTAGTTGAAAGGAGGCATCACACCGGTAAGTAGTCTACACTCCAAAAAAAAAAAAGTACTAAGTATGAGGAATCGCGTCAGAAAAGTGTATGTTGCGCAAGTCATAGGATGCTTGCGGAGTTTTTGAACGTTGTGGCGTTCATGCCTACACTTTGGTCTGAGACGACGCGGTGTGGAATCGCAGCAATGCGATGTTCCACATGCCACGTAGATGATTTTGAAAAGAGGTAGAGGGTTAGTCAATTCACCTTCTGACAAGCAGTTAATCCAGATATGAAAACTATACGTTTCCCTATATTTGAAAACAGTATAATGATTTCTCCAGATTTGATAAATCTTCGACGAGACCGGTGCCTACACGCAAGTTTCGAGGGAAATTTGATCGGATTTTCAGCAATTAATGAGGATCGAAACGACGAGTGATGTCTTGTCCATGCAATTAATACCACCGACGGGTATAGCCAGATGACCGTTTCTTCAAATATTATCACCTTCGTTATAAATTCAGAAGATCATTCATTCAGAAGGGTTACTTTTGCGATTTCTGAGAGTAAAGAGCAAGTTGTAAGAGTTTCCCCTGTGAAGAGATACTGCAATTACAGAGTTTCGCAGCCATTGCTAGTTCAGAGTATTACACCGAGTGGTTTCTGTCTGAGACAGAACCTTTAGAAGATATTGTGCAAAGATTCCAACGTGGTGGCCTTGTGTCCACTATGACGACGTCGCCCAGGGTTGCGAAAGTAGGTACATCATAGGTCAGACAGCTGCCAAGGATGAGGAGTCAAGCACGGGATGTAGAAGATGTCATCAAAGTCTTTGTTGCAGAGAAGCAGAAAGATGAGAAGATCACTGAAGATAAGAAAACGGAGCAGAAGAATTATGAGAAGAAATCTCCAGCCAAGAAGAAAGTAAAAATGAGAAAAAGATGGAAACAGGAGAAGGAAGATGACCTATCTCATCGCCTAAGAGAAGAACAAGAGATTGTCGAGGCAAAGAAATGAAAATATGAAGATCATAGGTAGCATGAATACCTGGAGAGATTTGTTGAGAAGAAAAGTAAAAGGGGAAAACAAATCGAACAAGCAGAACATCAGTATGCAGAAAAGAGCTTGTTCTCGGAATGGAATTCATGGTTTGTATACCTTCCGTATGGAAGGATCCAGACTGAATGAAATGTTTAAGAATGCTGGAAGATACATATTTATATTTTCCTCGTGATACAAGTTCTAACCCAGATAAAGAGGGAAGGAAAGATAAGAGAGACCTATGAACTAAGTATACAAAAGACTCCATCATTAGTCAAGATATGCTTGAAATGGCACAAGAGTGTGTCGAGGTTATGAATAAAGAAGTCGCAGGACTTCGCGAGAGACTTACAAAGACTTCGCAGGAATCCAAGGAGAAGCTACAACAAGAGAAACCAGCTGTTAGTGGCTTAGGGACGAGCCACAAGTAAGTGTTAGGGGACTGTTGGAGCAGGGCCCCATAGCTACAGGAAAAGCTGCTATATCTGAAGAAGAAGTCAAAGGAAACAGTACCCGAACGACCGAGAAGAGAGAGCTCAACCACTGCACTTAAGGCAGCGTTGAAGACAGGATGGCTCAGCTACCCTCATAAAGGAAAAGGAGCAGCGGGCCGAGGTATTGAAGACAAAGGATAGAAGAGGACTGTATAGGAAGCGGCGCCCATACCCACGATCAGAGCCGGGAAGCGTGGAATACTGCAGGAAGTTGTGGTGTGACGGTAAGCGGTAGCCCACAGTACAGATGCATCGACTGTCACAGTTAGGGTTGTTGGGTTATTGTTGGGAAAGGCCCATAGTGTTGTAACAGAGCGAGACCTTTGGGATGCCTATATAAGCATGTATTTTGTATTGTAAAAGGTTAGACAGTTGGTCAGTTGGTTAGATAGTTGGTCGGTTAGTTAGACAATTAGATAGTAGAGAGAAAGATAGCTATTCTTTGAGTCGAGCTTTGGTTCTGTTGTTAAGTCTGTAGTTATCTTACTGTAACCAGTAGCTGGCTCCTTGAGCATGAATTTAACAATCCACAGGGATTGACAATCCACAGGGATTGAGAGAGAGAGAGAGAGGAAGAGTATATTATAAGAAGAAAATATAAGAAGAAGAAGAGATCTAAGAGAGAAGGGCTCCCGGTGGTGTGTGCGGAGTTTCCCATAAGATATCAGGCTGCATAATAGGTTGCAGTGGAATTATGTTTACTCTCTCAAGCTATAAGATAAAAACTATTTCCCGTGGACGTAGATGCCCCCCTGGAAGTTAACCACGTAAAACCTGTGTGTTGTGCGACTGTTCGTGTGATTGTGTTTTGCCTGTTTACCATCTGTTATCTGTTACATGAATGTTTCTTATTAGTGATGAATGTATTTATGTTATGCTTCAGTTATAGCGCATAGACGGTTAAAAGCAAGATAAATGTATCAAGTAGCCTGTGTATGATTTTACCAATGCTTAATTCATGATAGTTGACAGTTACAACGTAAAGTGACTCCGGTATATGAGTTCCATGAGTTCAGTATAATTTGATGTTAGAGTGTTAAATGGTAGAGCTTAAGTGAAGTGGTTTAACACCCTAGTGAAGATAAACATAGTTAGTGGACCCAAGAGGGAGGTCGCAGGACCTTGAGAATTGATACGTATATTGAGCCTCATTATAGGACATATTATAGGGTAGAAAGGTGATATCGCATCGTCTGGGGAGCTGCAGTGTGAGATATCGCAGGAAAGGAGCTCAGCAGAAGAGTAAGTCTGCGCATCGCCAGAGAAGATGTGATGCGATAAGAGTCTGCCCCCTATCAGCGCCAGCTAGAAGGAGAGATTGTCCTCGCAGAGAGATCCCGTTGGCTAAGAAGAGTTGCGAGATCCTAGGATGCTGTAGAACCTGGTTGAAGACACCTGAGTCTTCAGCCACCCCATTTAAGATCACTTCAGGTGAGACTTCAGGCTGCTCTACGGTCTATCACCAAAAGGGCCAGTGAGCTAGGGGTTTTGTTGGTACAGTAAAGTAAACCTGGGTCTGCCCAGTCAGAACCAACAATATGACCCAACAAAATACCAAATGGTGCACAGAATATACATTTATTCAAGTTAAGAGAAATCTGATATTGCCTACATTTTTCTAACATGAGCCTTAAATCTCCTATATGCTTTTTGATTACTCCGAATACAGTCCAATCATCAAAATAGACTTCTAAGAATTTATGGATGTATTCCTTAAAGACAGCAACTACTACTCTAGAAAAAATGGCTGGTGCATTTTTAAGACCAAAGGGCATTACCATATACTAGAATGAGCCCCATTCTGTCACAAAGGTGGTCTTATGTCGATCCTTTGGATGGATTCTTATCTGGTGATAGCCTGAAAATCCATCGGTGAATGAGTAGATCTCCTGTCCTCCCATTTTGTCTAAAACTTCATCAGTAAAAGGTGTCGGAAATGGGTCATGAAGTGATGCGTCGTTGAGTTTGCGCAAATCGACACAAATCCTGATTTCTCCTTTAGTTTTCTTTTCCTGCACAACCATGGGACTAACCCATTCGCTCTCTTCTACTGGCTCAATGATGCCTACTGCTAGCATCTTATCAATATCATCCTTAACTTTTTCTTTATAACAAGGATTTAATCTATATGGACACTGCTTAACTGTCCTAACATCTGCTTTCAAAGGTATCCTCATGACTCCCAAATATCCTACTATTCCCTTCATCTCTATAAACTTAGTGGGAAATAAGTCCTGATAGTCGTGTAACAAATCTGCGATGTGTCCTACCGTTTCATCATCCCAATAGTATCCAATAGAGGCAAACTTTGGTTTTGTTTCTGTGCCAATATTGATCTTTTTCATCTTAATAGGCTCTGTGACAGCTAGAATCTCTAGCTTTGGTCCATCAACTTCGCGAGTCCCTTCTGACTCTGGAATGTTGATACTATGAGGATTCTCATCCTCATCACCTGGATCTTCTGCGAAGTTGTAACACTCTAGCAAATGTTCTAACTGGGTGGCCCAATCAGGCTGAGCATACACTGGTAGGGTACATTCATCAAATATCTTAGTCTTTATAGTCTCTAGAGCATGATCAATGCTTGGATACTCATATTCAAAAGTGAAAGTGAGTAGAAAGCTGTCTATCATAACTGGCCATGTAATGGTTCCTCTGCACAACTCCGTCTCAGTGTACCAGTTCCTTGGGACTGTGTCTAAAGTGTGAATGAATAGGTGAACCCATTCATCCTCTGGAATGTCCAACCAATTCTGTTCACAAATATTAATATGTGACCTGGGGTCACTTTCTCCTGTATATTTCTATTGTAAACGGTCCTTGTCAATAGAGAATCTGATCGCCATCAATCTCTTAAAATCATCCCATGATGCGATATTTTCTTTATGTGCATGCCACCATCTTGTAGGTGTGGCTCTTACTGCAAGGTCAATAACTGCCATCATCTGCTCATTAGGGATTTCCTGCTCAAACTGCTGTAAAAATTCATTGACATCGGCTAATCCATAAAATGACGAAATATCCTTAATCTCTGTTCCAATCCATCATAGTGACTTAGTCATAAATGCACATCTACGAGCTGAAACTTCATAAAGTCTATTCTACCAATTTTCTAAACCATCATCCGAATCCGATGTGCATGAGCTATCGCATCGCCAACTAATATTTCCTTCTGCGGTGGGGTTGATATAATCACTCTGGTTAGCAGTCATCTGATAGAGGCTCTCCATATTACACACCTCTTCCTCTGCTCTGATAGGTTCAATGTATCGAGGACCCTGAAAAGGATCCAACGGTGCGATGAATCGAATCTATTTATCCTCAAAGGTCATTTGTCTTTTCTTCAAGTTGATAACAGCCATGTTATCAAATGCCCAATCAATACCTAATAAAGCTGGATACGGTCTGCTATAGCCAATAATTTCTATGACTTCAAAATATGCAAAGCTACAAATTCCATCAATATCGACTGGTATTTGCGGTAATTGACCCAGTGGTGATACCCTCTACTGATTGGCTAATCGTAGATGGATAGGTGATCTAGCTAACTTAGGGCTACCCATCTGTTCCTATGTCTGCTTGGTAAGAACATTTACCTCTGATCCTAAATCTAGGATTACCTCATCCATTTCAAACTCTCCAATTTGTGTTGTGAGTCTCATTTCTCTTCCTGTTCTTGTATGGCCCATAATACTATGAACAACACGCTACGTACTGCTCATGGAAGAATTCTGTTGATACTGATCTATGATGCGTTGAATCTCTCCTATGGATTTCTCATTTCTTACGAGTTTCAAGCAGCTCCGCAGGAAGGATTGTACACTTCCTATCAACTCATCCTCTTCGCACCTTCCAGATGTGGTAGCCTGCGATATCTGCACAGGACTAACACCACAAGTTTTTTTCTACAGTACGCCCCTACAAGGCAAATTCTGCGATCCTGATGGTGTAGGGTAAATAAAGAAAGTTTTATCTTGCTGAAATTTTTCTTTGTTCTTCTACAGGTCAAGTGGTGTAGATTTATCAGTGGCTTTACGCACCCACTTCGGAACTGTATTCGTTTCGGCATCCTGCGATGTCCTACTAGTAGAAGCACCACTGTGAGTCACAACATTGACTCTTGGTTCCAGTTCTTTCTGCTCAGCAGCAATAAGCTGAATATTTTGGTTTACTGTTGGCTTAGGATCCTTAATCTTGGCTATCAAGATAGGACATTCTTCTATAGTATGATCATAGGAGTTGCAATACTTACATGTTGTAGTAGGGTTCTGACAATCCCTAGCATAATGTCCTATGGCTCCACAGTTGTAACAAACAATCGGTCCATGGCCATGGCCAAATCCTCCACCATGGCCTCTTCCTATGAATCCTCCACCACGGCCATCATGAGCCGGTTCATGCTGTGGACCTGCTGCTGGTCCTGATGTCTCTGACTGGACTCTGTAGAAGTCATGTTTTCTCTCTATCATAAGATCATAAGCTCTGCAATTATTTTCATCATGTCCTACTGACTTACAGAAGTTACAGTATAAATTATTATGAGTTTTCACATACTTCTGAAGTAAAGGGCATTCATGTGGTCTATGTCCTTGTGTTCTACAGATTTCACACCATGGCCCTTGATTCTGTACTAAGGGGTTAGGAGCCCCACTTGCTATATACTCAACAAATACTGGACAGTTATCTTTGGTATGTCTATGTCCTTTACACTTTGTACACCATAATTCTTGTTCAACCTCTTTTCCTTTCTTAATCTCATGTAGCTGTAAAGTGAGATTGGCTAACTGATTCTGTAAGTTTGTCATACCTGCACTAGTCTCAGCTAGAGGTGAAGCCTCTAGTTTCATTGCCATCTCCAATGCTTCATCCTGCGTATGGATTTTTTGTTGCATTAGTGGAATTCTGATATGAGGGAGTAGTGCTACGATGAACCATTCCTTATGCTACTCCGGTGCAAACTCAAAACTAACTTGGTCTATAAGAGCTTTAAATTTCTGATTGAAATCCCATACTGACTCTGTGGGTAACTGTTTAATGTCTTTAAGTTCTGTGATACATTGTGACTCAGACTTGGGTTTCTTAAATTCCTTAATCATTGCGGTTATGACCTCTGCGAATGTTCTGTTCTGCGCTGCTGTATACTTCATATACCATGTTAAAGCTCGTTCTCTAAGTGTAGTGGCCAACTGGACAAGATTAGTATTGTCATCCTGGATCTGTTCATATATATTCACATAGGAACCAATGTTGTTCTGGGTCTTCTGCCCCTGTACCCCTAAAGGTAGGTAATTTCATGTCATCCCCCATTCTGTTTCTACGATGTGGATTCTGATTTGCTGTATTACTACCACTTGGTGGTGTAAATGTAGATGGTATGAAGGTAGTATGTACTGTGTGTGAACTACTAGATGGAGTTCCTGCGGGATTATTCTAAGTCCCGGTTTGTTTCTATGGGGTATAAGGGTGGTAAGGGATACCTCCTGATGTTCGTTCTCTATTACTTTGACTTTGTTCTCTAGTACTGTCTAAACTGTCTTCAAAGAAGGAAGATCTGAAATCTACTTTATATCTCTTACCGCTACGTGTACATCCAATTTCTTCAGAATCACTCTCAAACTCTTGTGAAATTACACTTACTTAACTTATTCATCTGAGAATATATATAGTACTCCTTTTTCATACAATAACATCTTAAGGAATATATTTAAAGAGTTCAAGTACTTACCGCGATATCCTTTGAAGAAGTACCTCTCTGCTTCACTGAAACTCTTTCTTTGATCAACTGCAAACTCTATAATGAAACCTTCCAGTAAACTTGCAAGACAGAAGTCTACTGCCCATGAAATGGGATTATATACACTCTTCACGGTGTGAATAAGCTCTGGTGTCCAGACAATGTTCCGTTTCTTCTTGAATACATGCTTATCATTCAACTTTGACAACCAATCGTACAACTCATTTGCATAGGTCACAAAAAATATCGTATGCAGGTCTATGAAGATATGTTTCTGTAACTAGTCCTATGTACTCATCCTAGGACTCTTGTTTTCTTTCTCAACAAATTCTCTTTCCTTAGACTCAACCCACTGGTTAAGTTCTTCTTTAGTAGGATGCCAACATAACATCAACTCTTCAATTTGTTCAAAACCCACAACGGAACCATTTGTTGTTCTCCTCTGGGTAGACCCAGGTTTACTTTATTGTACCAACAAAACCCCTAGCTCACTAGCCCTTTCAGCAACAGACCACATAATGGCCTGAAGTCTCACCTGAAGTGATCCTAGATGGGGTGGCTGAAGAATCAAATTTCCTCAACCAGGTTCTGTAGCATCCTAGGTTCTCTGACTCTACTTAACCAACTGAATCTCTCAGCAAGGGTTGTTCCTCTCTTCCTAGATGACTCTGCTATGTCACTGACCCTTATTGCATCGCAGCTTCTAGGACAATGCACAAACTTTCCCTTCCTCTCGGCTCTTAACCTGCAATATCTCACACCGCAGCCCCCCCGACAGTGCGATATCGCCTTTCTATACTGCAATATTTCCTATAGTAAGACTCAATATGCTCATCAACTCTTCAAGGTCCAGAGGATTCCTCCCTGGGTATAATAGCTCAGTTAACCTTTATTAGGGTGTTAAACAACTTCACTTAAGCTCCTATAGTTTAACACGCTTAACACCTATTACTCTCAACTCACTGAACTAAATATACAGAAGTCACTTAACACTATAGATGTTAGCTGTCGTGAATCAAGCACTGATAAACTCATATACAGAGTACTTGACACATTCAACTCGCATTTAACCTTCTATGTTACTGTGAACTAAAGGATATCCTACATACATTCATTAGCTGATAAGCAAAGTTCATGTAACAGATAACAGATAGCAAATAAGTAAAGCACAATCACATGGAACAGTCTCACAACACAGGGATGTTACGTGGTTCACTTCCAGGAGGGAAGCTACATCCATGGGAAATGTGTTTGTATTATATCTTGAGAGAGAGTAAACACAGTTTCACTGCAACCTCTTATACAGCTTGAGATATTCTGGGAAACTCCACACACACAGCTGGGAGCCCTTCTCTTCGATCTCTTCTCTTCCTATAATGCTTTCTTCTTACAATATACCCTTTCTCTCTCTCTCAATCCATGTGGATTGTTACATTCATTCTCAAGGAGTCGGCCACTGGTTATAGTAAGATAACTACAGACTGAACACAAAACCAGAGCTCGACTCTTCCTCAATGTCTCACAATACTGACGACAGATAGTCACAACCCAACTGACCAACCAACTAACTAACTACTAACTGACTATATAACCCTTCATAATAAAAAATAAATGCTTAAATAGGTGGCCTGAAGGTCTCACCATGATACAAAACTGTGGGCCTATCCCAACAGTAACCCAAAACCCTAACTGTGACAGTCGGCTTATCTGTACTTTGAACTGCCGCATTCTGGTCACACCGCAGCTTCCTGCAGTCTTCCACGATTTTCGGTGCTGATCGTGGGTATGGGTGCCGCTTCCTCGGTCGCTCCCCTTCTGTCCTTTATCTTTAATACCTCGGCCCGTATCTCCTTCTCCATTTATGAGGGTAGCTGAGCCCTCCTGTAGTCGTCGCTGCCTTAAATGCAGTGGTTGAGCTCTCTTCTCGGCTGCTTCAAGTACTATTTTCTTTGACTTCCTTGTTCTGACCGCCACGATTTTTGGCCCCTGATCCACGGCAGGAAATACACTACGACATCGTACCTTTATCACATCTCTTATATCGCTATTTTATCGGCATCGCCAAAACTGTCTTTCCTCCAAAAATTGTCCATCGTCTACCCAAAAATAGCAACTTTTCCTGTAGCTGCGGGGCCCTGCTTTAACAGGATTTATGTGGGCTCATCTCCAGTCCATACAATTACCTTCCTCTTTCCCCCATCGCCTTCTTCAGACACTGTGTCCATTTACATGATGTCCAGTTCTACAGACCCTCTTATCTCCACCGTCACCAATGGTCCATCAGACCTGTCTCTTCCATTGTTTCCCCAGCCGCAACCTCAACCTTAGTTACCAGGGAAACAATGGGTTTCATTCCCACTCAACATTATCCTTTTCCTTTTTCTTTTCCTTTTCCTTTTCTTACCATTTAGTATCGTGAGCAAGTATGTCTTAGCAACCCGCAATCTATAGGATTTCACACTGGGAGATCCTGTGTGGTACCTTGAACAACCTACCCTACCGCTAAAGCCCCAGGATGTGTTGACTCATGTCCATCCTATTGAGATGATGTTGCACCTACCTCCAGGTCCATCAAAGACTCCTCTTGTCTCTAGGCATGCCCCTCTTCCTCCAACAGAGACTGGGGGCAAGGTGGCCGGGAAAACAAACTATCAATCGCTCCAACGGAAGCACCCCCAGCACAAGCTATGTAGAGGCTGCCATATTCTGTCATCCCACCTTTCCAATGACCTTTTTCTTGGCAAGGGGACATATCTCTTCACTAATTCATATGGTCAACTCTTGAAGAAGCCACACAATAGGCTCCACCTCAAGAGAGTCCATTCCTGATATAACCACTATGAGTCCCTTATAGCATAGTTTTGTTTTCCCTTACTTGTTTTTCAACATTTTCTAGCACAATTCAGGGGCAGCACCATCAGCTGCTAATCCAAATTCACCCAGAACCTGTTCGAGACACCTCTCACACCTCTGGGATCAAATTTTCATTTCTTTATGAGACCATTGTCTCATGTTTAATTAGTCAAATGTGGGACCATTTCCCACAAGTCACCTCGATTCACGAGCCATGACATGACGATGCGAGTGTCTACGAACTAGTACTCATATCACACTTCTCAGTCATAACTCATGTGAGTGATCGAGCCGCTGTCCGTTAAGGATTGTACTATAATTTCACTTTTTGTATTTATAATTGTCTTTTTTCACTGCACCTTACGCGGACATCTAGACCATCATCCACAAAACCCTTTGTTTTTCTTCCATGTATTTGACATAGAAGTGTCCTTGGGCCACTTCCCATTAAGGAATGTAATATTAGCTTTTATTTTGTATTTTTAACACATAGATTGTCTTTTCTTTTTACCACACCTTATGCAGACCTCTAGACCACTGTCCACAAAATGATTTCTTTTCTTGCACGTATTTGGCATATAAGTGCCCCTGGACTTGCACTCACATCGCATGTAGTCAAGTTCATCCACCGCAACACACACACATGCTCTCCTGACCTTTGTTCGAGAGCCACCTCGGTTTGCATACCTCTGCCGCACTGACTCACGAGCCTCTGCTGCACTGACTTGCGAGCTTCTGCCGCGATATATCCCACGTGTGTATTGGTAAGTTTGAGAGCCTTCTGCTCTGTCCATATTGTATGGATGACCTTTGGACCTCTGTCCACCGTCCCGACATGGGGGCACCGCTTGTGCCACCGCAGTTGGTTGACCACATTGGAGTTTTGTTTAAGCTCTATTCTGACACCTTAAGACAATGAAAAGATCACCGAGCACAGCTGCTTTCTTTCCCGCTCACTAAAGTATAGGAAATGGTGTCTACATTGTCTCGTTTACCTCCTTTTGTGGACCATGTAGACCACCTCATGAAAAGGACCTCCTTGGCACACTCAATCCAAGATCATTCCCCTCTGCATACTTTTGTGCTTTCTCAGGCAAAGGGGCTGCACTTTACGAAAAATCCCACCACTAGTTGTCGTTAAGCTCTTTTCCAACAGTCTCAAAAAGAAAAGATCGCCAAGCAAACTTGGTTTCGTTCATGCTCGTAAAAGTATTTGAATGACCGCTTAGTCAGTATAGGTTTAACATTTTCCAGCTTGATTGGAATACCAATGGTAAAGAAGTCTCTCATCCCCTCCAGGATGGGCGAGCTCTCCTATGTATACTTTTATCCTTTTTCAAGCACAGGAGGCTACCAACGAAAAAGATCCCCCATTGGAGTCTTCTTCGCGCTTTCAGACTCTCTAAAATTGAAAGCACCATCGAGCACTTACCTTATCAGGCTCGCCAAAAATCCACGAGATCGTACCACAATGGTGTCCCTAGACACCACCCCACGGAAAAAAGTTTGGTAGCGTCCCCACATTGGGTTGCCTTTATTCAGAGTAATCTGCAATGTGTCTTCCTTGGATCCCATCAGTATCAAAAGTGTCCACCTCCTCCAATTATTTCCCATCTGCAATGACATTCCCGGTATTAATGCTATGATCCCATTCCCATGACTTAAGTTTCATTTGCTACCTAGTTCGCCCTGCCAGCATACTCTGAACAAAGGAAGTTTGAGTCTCCCACTCCCCCCCCTGCCCCTGTTCAATTTTTCCCTTCCCTCCCCTCCTCCTAATTCAGTGAGTTAGTCCATAGATTGCTTCACACCTTTCAGTTATCCCTCATGCTCCTGGTCAAGGAAACATAATTACCTTGACTAGGGGAAGGTCTCCCTCTATCGACGCCAACACACATATTCTAGAGGATAGACCTAGAGGACCTTGTACCTTGGTTTTAGTTACATCATTGATGAGTTCCTTGGACCACTTGAGAGGAGTCCTTAGTGCCTCTCTGGGTGGTTGTTTCTCACATGCTCGACTTCAACTCCATCATCGCAACATTGAGATTCGTATAGGGTTTGTTCCGCACAATACTTGGTCGAAGACCCTGGATGTCACCTAACTCTAGCACATTGGTGAGTCCACTCGAGGGACCTAAACACGTTATGTCCCTTGTGATTTTTGGGTTGCGTTGAAGACAATGATCAGAAGCCCTAGCAGTGCTTCGATATACCTTTCTGATTGATGCAGCATACTTGTACCACAGAGACTCTGACTCTTAATCAGCGAGTCCATACAGCTATGTACCGTTCCAGATCCAGCAGACCATCAGTCATGAAGATATAGCATTCCATGAGAATGCCATGGGTCCAATGTACTAGATCAATGTTGTATTCAGCCTCACATAGAGGCAACTTGCATTGTAACATCAGTTGTATATGATCGGCTCTTGTATTTTAGAGCATAGATCAAATTATTCTTTTGACATTGTCACGAGCATGGAGATGCCCACCTCATCCATATACATGTCACACATTTATTGTATCTCACCCATTGATGGGAACCAAATTAATACAAAAACCAAAATCCACCATGCCCCAGCCCCGGAAGCACCACCTCTACACAACAAATCCTATGATGTCCATCGGCCATACGTTGAGCTCCTGCCTTCACACATCAGGGGGCAATCTCTTAACCCAAAAATCCCCCACATAGCTCTCTATGGCCTACACCACCCAAAGACACCATCTCACAACACTCATTTCACTCCATAAGACCTTCCATTTGACCCCCAAACCTCCAAAAGATCCCAAGGATGAAGAAAAGGGCTAAAAACCCCAAAAGGAGCCCAAAATAGCCCCCTAGGAGCTAAAGCCCTCAAAAAGGGGCTAAAACCCTAAAAAGGGCTAACGTTAGGGTGAAAGGGGCTAATGGCCCGAAAAAGGGGCTAAAGCCCTGACCAAGGGCTTAAAACCCTAAAATTCCTTGGAAAAACTATAAAAGGAGGGTGGAGGGTCACTCTCAAAACACTTCTCCCTTGCCTATTGTTATGCTGCCCCTGGATGCTTTGAGACCTTTGCCTCTCAAACCACCCACATTCCCTCTCCTCCACATCCATTCCCATTTGAGCCATTGCTCCCCCAACCAAGAGAGAGAGACTTCTAGGAGCTAGGGCATGGTGGCCCATTACCCACTAAGAGAAGGTATATTTATGGTCTTTGTGTTTTCTTCTTAGCTATTTAGATTGCATTGACTTCTAACCATTGTTTCTTGCAGGTTTTGTTTAACATTGTTTGCAAGTTTCTCCATTGTAGCTTAGGTTTGTTTTGCAGGGTTTCAAGGAGGTGGAACCTTAACCCGTTTTCTGCAGAGGGGTTCACAAGGGCTTCATCTCCATATTTCTTTTCTACTATTAGCTCTTAGATCTAGTTTACATTTGTAGCCATTTTATTACTCTAGCTTAGTTTAGTTTATTGTTCTGTTTATGCTATTTCCATTCCATTTTTCTTGTTTTCAAAGAGTAGGAACCTACCCTTGTGCCTATAGGGCACAAGGGAGCCATTCCTACTCCTATAGTGAGGATAAATCCTCACTACAGCTATGTTTTAGTTGTAGAAGGACTTAGAGGATTTTTAGACCTAGCTCGCAGAAGTTCCTTTTTTCCTTGTCATTTTATTTTATGCATTAATATTTTGTATAGTTTATTTGTGAAAATGCATATGGATGAGGTAAAAAGTTTGATACATTTTTTTTCATTCTTAAAACACTAACTAAAAGCTCCAATGGTCTAAGAACGTGCTTGGTTTATGACAGGGTAACTATTGCAAAGAAGATATGTCGAAAAGAAAAAAGAAGAAGGCTCATGTTGTAGAGGCAGAACCAGAGGTGGAAATCATTGTTAGGATATTTAGACACTTAGGATTTAGTTAAGATCAATTTGTGTAATATATCTATTAGGTGTTAAAAGTGTGTTTCTTTAGTATGTATTTGTAAATATTCTAATCCAACGGTCACGATATGTTCTAGACATAGAGTGATCCGACGGTTCAACTTCTCTTAGATCATACCTACCATTGATCAGTGGCTTAACACCCGATTGGTCTATGATCTCTATTTAAAGAGCATAGAGGGTTCTTGGCTAGTTGATCGATTATGAGAAGCTCATATGTAACTTTCTTTCTTTTGCATAATAAATTGCTCAAAGTAACTATTTGGCTGGGGCCATGGACTGTTTCCCTCTCGAGGGTTTTAACCACGTGACAAACATCGATGTGTTGATCTGTGAGCTATTTGTGTGAAGTAGTAGCTGAAGGTGTTCAGTCTTTTAGGAGTACCATGTGTACCCGAACTTGGTATCATAGCTTTTATGAAGAGCCGCTTTCGATTTTGATCTAGATCTGGAACCAGTGTTGCCGAAACTTTGAAAGAGTTTTTGGTTCTATATTTTCTGTGCATTTTTGGCTTATGGGAGCTATTCCATTGTGTCTAGAGCACCGTTTTCATTGAGAAATAGTTTTCGTTTCACCGAAAACCGTTTCCGTTTGTTCCAGAAACACCTATTTCAGCAAATCTGAAGGTATAATGTTATAGTGATGGATTTGTTTTTTTTTAATCTCTCATATTTTATCAATTTATTATTAGATATTTTATGTTTTAGTCTTGGACTATTGTTTTCCTTGATTGCATATGCTCTTTTCCGTGCACCTTGAGCGATCGCGGCGAATCAGAAAGAGTAAGGGAAAGTTTTTTTCTTGTCTTCTCGGCTGCGTATGCTCTTTACCGTGCACCTTGTGCGATCACGACAAATCAGAAACAACGAGAAAACTTGAAAACGTAGACTTTCCGGGTAATCTAACCAAGATCTAACCCCATTGTGTGGAAAAAGTTTTTTTTGTTTTTTTTTCTTCATTTTTTTTTGTGATTTGCAGGAAAAGAAAGCAACCACGAAAAACGAAAAAAGAAGAGAAAAAAAAAAAAAACCCTTCCTCTTTCCATACTTTTACGTACCTTTTAAACTTAGCTCACTTGGTCCAAAGTTGTTTTACACCTTGATAAGTCTTGAGTTCAAGTCTTATCAAGTTACTTTGTAGTGCATGCAATTTCTATTTTCAAGTCACTTTATTGTAAAAGTGCATCTCACATAAATAAAGTAAAATAAAAGTGAGTCACATAAGTCTTTTAATTTTCAAGTCACTTTATTGTAAAAGTGCATCTCACATAAATAAAGTAAAATAAAAGTGAGTCACATAAGTCTTTTAATTTATTGCCGCACTATTTAAAAGTAACATTATTGTAAAAGTGAACCTCACTTATTCTACAAAAGTGATTCATTTCAAAGCAACTTTATTGTAAAATGATTGTCAAAGGCTGATCTTTGGAAGAGCGGGTTCCTTTTTTTTAGTTAGTCAAGTTAATATCCGCCACGTCACTATTGGGGACATTTTCAACATTTTCTTTAATCAAGCATAACTTCATCATCCAAAATCAGTTTTCAGTGCCATTTTTTTTAAAACCGCATATTTTTTCAAGTTCTTTGCAACTAGATAGTTAGTTTTTTGTTTTTTCAGGCATTAGTTTATAATATGGCTACCCCTTGTGATATTATACTTACAAGTTCTAACTATTTCTCATGGAAATCTCGTATGGATGATGTTCTGCGAAGTAGGGGACTTTTCAGGATAACCTCAGGGAAAGAAATATAACCCACTGATGATGATAAGAAAATTAAATAGGAAAATATATGTGATGAAGCTCATGTATTGATTGGGATGTCAATCTCTACTAATTTGTGATTCCACATATCTGGAATTAATGAACTTAATCTCGCTTGGGAAAACTTGGAATCTGTGTTTGGTAAACACAATGAAATTCAGGGTCATCAACTTGAGAATGAGTTGCTTTCCTTGAATCCAAATGATTTTTCATGCATTCAAGACTATTTATCTAAGTATAAAACTCTTAGACTATTATGTGCAGAATGCAAGATTAAGAAAGAAGACAAACAATGTATTTATCATATTATTTCAAAACTTGGACCTGCATATTCTGTTTTTGTATCTACATTCTACTCCATGAAAGAATCCTTGACTGCAGCTAGCTATCAAGAGCCTAGTCTTGAATCATTTTGTGATTCCTTAATTAGAGAGTGTTACCACCTAAGTTGTACTTAGTGGTTTTTTTATCAAGTGAGCCTGGTGAACTGGACAAGGATAACTTGTTCGGACTTTAGAGAACCTTCAGTCTTGCTTCTGGGAAGCTTTGTTGTACTATATCACATGTTCATACCCCATGGGGGAATTGTAATAAATGTTCTAGCATGATAGTGTCTATAAAAGACTCGGTCTCTTAGACTTTATTTGTCAATCCGATCAACCCAGGGTGTTTTTTCCCTTGGTTATTATTGGTTGTTGAATAAAAGACTGATAATTTCTGAGTTTTCCACTCCATACCTACAAATTTGGGGTGGTCGGATTGGAATTTAGGCCTATTGAGGTTATTAGAGTCTATGTGTTTGTAGAAATTTAGGCCAGCAATAAATTAATTTTACCCACAACAATTATCAATTGATCATGCAAAATTGCTAACAATGGAGACTGAATATGGAGCTGTAACACAAAATTATATTATTGAGTGTACAATAGCCAACCCTGTAATAACATAGGTTGTTGAATATATAGAATACATCAAGAGGTCGAATGCATAAGGAGGCATCCAAAACTAGCATAAAGCAGGCTTACTCAAAATAGGCAAATCCCCCATAGGTGTAAAAAGTTGATCCCAAATCTGTCATGGAGCTCACGAATTGGAAAGGGTGCATGGGAAATATAAAGAGTAGTGGAATGGTAGCTCATACATGCTTTTGCATGGAGAAAAGAGTGGAGGATGAAGAGGACAAAAAACCAGTTCACCTCACCTAGTCTTTCTTTCCTATGTGCCTTAAAACACTGAAAAAGCAGGCAGTAAAGAAGAAAAATAAGAAGGGCACCTAGGAGGCCAGGAATAAAGCAGATTTGATTCCTAAACATTTCCCAAGCGCTACATGAGTCAAATATGGCAAGTTTGACCTCTATGGATAGGCAATTAACAACTTGCACAAGGTGGGACACATGAACTAGGCAAACAAGACAAAAGTAAATGAATTAATGTCTAAGTGGGTAAACTATGGGTTGATTATTCTAACACCCCCCCTTAAGCCTGACTTTATGAGTAATAAATCAAAAATATAGGGCCTAGCAACAAGGCTTAGTCACCCTTTTACATACTGCATGTCCAAATAAACAAGGAAAGAGGCAAAACCAACTTGGGAAAAACTTCCCTTAAACATGGACTGTAAAACAAAATTTAGAATCTTGTCTCCACTCATGCCTTTACAGCATGATCAGCAATCCCTAGCAGTGATTTGAGATTGCTGAAGGTCTTCTCACAAAATGCTTTGGTGAATATATCATCTACTTGTTCTGAAGATGAACAGAAGAGTAGGTGAATGGTGCCATCATGCACAAGCTCTCTGATGTAGTGCATGTGAATCTCAATGTGTCTGGTTCTCTGCTTCTGAACTGGATCTTTGCAGATTCGAATGGTACTCTGGTTATCATAGTAGATGGTATTTGAGTACTCAGGTTCGAAACCACACTCTCCAAGTAAACCCTGCAACCATAAACACTGAGTTGCTACATTAACAACTCCTCTGTACTCAGCTTCTGTAGATGAGAGTGCAATGGCACTCTGTTTCTTGCTTGACCAGCTAATTGGCCCTTCTGCAAGCATGAACACATAACCTGAAGTGGACTTTCTATCTATGCTATCACCTTCCCAATCACTGTCAGTAAATTCAATCAAATCAAGATCAGATTTTTCCTTATAGAGGATTCCATGTGTCCTTGTTCCCTGAACAAAGTTAAGGATCCTTTTGGCTGCTTTCCAATGGATCTCAT
>LPNX011088965.1:0-22501 GCA_001517045.1 Pseudotsuga menziesii
AAAAATAGTGATTAATCCCTTAGAAATGCATTGATCCTAAACCATCGGGATATGTCCTTCAACCATAATACTTGCATAAGAGTGCATTGATCCTAAACCACAGGGATATGCTCTTCAACCATAATACTTGTCATGATCCACTGTACCAGCATCCTTAAAACAATCCTATTAGTTGGTTAAAGATGTCAAATTATTAGCTAAGCTAAAAATTGTAGCATTTTCCCCATAAGACTGAGATCTAGGTAGCATGAAAGGAGCATTTCTATAGCAAAAATGAATGGATCAGGGGTATATTATCAATATTTTGGGGCATCCATACAACATCAAAAGGATTGATCCACATTTTGACACCTTACAAACTTGCATATTCACCATGAGGCCATTTCCTCTATACAGTCCTACTCCAATGTTTGCTCACATTATGTAGAGGCTTGTACTATTTTGGAATGTTATTTATCAGTCCTTGGAACATCATCCAGTTTTAAAAGGTATTTTTGTGCTATCCCATCGTTGTGAGGCCAAGCTTGTATTTGGAAGAGAAAATTCAACCCCTAGAATAACTTTAGAGATTATTTAGCGGATATGAGGGTTTTGTTGTGGCATTCAATCCAAGATTGTGATTTGGATGTCCTTTAATTTTTCACTCACATCTAATCTAATCCATTCATGTTGTTTTTTGGACTCTATAGGCCTTATAGAGTTTCTTTTATTATACATTTTCAATTCTGATTGAAATATGTATTACAGTTGGTGTCATTTGGATATCTTCACCCTTACACGATATATACATGAACAGACTTTGCATATTTTGTCAGGAGTATCCAAGATTATATTCCACCAAATTCATCCAAAACCCACACTTGGTTCCAACATCTATGCAAGTGCATGCACGCAACCCACTTTTAAGGGGCATCATGCCATGATGAAGACTTGGACCCAACTGAAGGAAGTAACAACATCATGCTTTCATTGGTTGGACAAGAGCCTATTTACTCCTAACCATATTCTCTATACATAGTAGGGTATGATTCTATCACCGCTTCATCACAAACATTTTTGAAGGATGTACAACATTTTAGATTCACATGAGATTTCATCTCTATCAATAGGTTGAGTAGTTACCTCTAAGTAATATATGTACAATTGGATTTCAACATAAATAATTAATTATAGATCTATAAGATGTGAAAATAAAACAATAATTAAATAATAAGTTGTAAAAACCTTACAAATACAACATTGAATAATTTTGACAGGTTTAGTGATTTAGTGATATGTATTCTATTTCATAATCACAACATTAACTCATTTTGGCATGTTTTATGGATCATTAACATATTCTTCATTTGAGATTCTATTGCATAATCCCTTGGGTAAGGCATATGAGCACTCTACACTTAAATCTTGAGTCTCAAACATACATGTTTTTAATTAATTCTTTTATGTCTAGAACTTGTACGAACCTCTTTTCATACCTTGTTGCTCAAATTGAAATGTTTTCTTCTCTACTTGCTCATATTCCTTCGAGATCAAATGTTATACTTACAAGTCATCAAAGTATAGAAACAATACCACCTTCTAACTTGGTTAGCATAGCTCATCATCATTATTCAATGTTTATGACAATTTTATATTACGAAAAACACTTTTATTCATAGTTTAAATGTATACATGTAATAATAATTATTTTTAAATTTTCCATATTTATTTTCATGTTATGATTTTATATGCCATGTTATAATGAAGTATTGTAATGTAAAGTTATAAAATGAAACACAATTTATAGTTGCAACACTTTTCCTATGAGATGGCATTAAGATTACATGTAAACGTGCATGGAAATAACTCACAAATGAGTTGTATGAGAGAACACACATCAAGGAAGGTATTCTATTGTTGTTGTCAAAGTTCCTTCCACAACTCATACTACATTTTCTTGACTTGTAATTTGTCAATATCAAATCAATAAGACATAGTTGTGTTAGTGTCGATGCTACTATGAGACCTACTCAAATATGGTTTATGCTCATTTAGGTTTTATGGTTTTTATATGAACATATCTCAGGCAAGCTATTAAATACAATATGACAAATTTACAAAATTAATAGTATTTGTTGTTTGGTGTTTATTGTTTATTGATTATTGTTGTTGATTCCCTTTTCTTTGAAATCTTTGAATATATGTAAACTTTCTTGGCACTTCCATTTAAAGGGGGATGAGCATACTTGTTAAAATGGAAACATAGCTCAAAACCTTCCAAGATTCTTATGACCCCATGAAAATGATTGTTGTGGAGTACATTACCTCTTTAAGCTAAAACTTGGGTGGCCCATCTACCAAAGTACCCATATGTTTAAACCATCCCAAAACACACTACATATACATAATTGAGAGTCCATGATACAACAAACAATATTTCCTTAGTTTTGATCATAAACAAAGAGTCATCAGGTTGCATGACATTTGATGGAATATTATCATGGGTTGGATCCCAACCTATACCAATAATATTTCACACTAAAAAAAATACTACTCTCTTTTCCACTTCATCACAACTACTTTTCTTCCCATTTTTTCCCTTATTCTGTAGTTGCTAATATGAGTCATAATGCTCCAATTCTTGACTTATGCCAGGCCATAATAAATACATGATTATTAGCAAAGCTGTCTATCGGCAATGCCATTTTCCTGGTGGTAGGTTGAAAAATGAAATTGCTTAGGATGGTGGAGGAGAAAGTCCAGAATGGGTGGATTTCAGAACTAGAACACTTACAGCAATATGAGCATAGATCTTTATACATTAGAGTTGAATTACTAACTATTAAGGAAAACCCTAATTGGAATTTAGTTGTAGTGAGAAACTCTAGCAAGCAGCAAGAGAGAGAGAGAGAAACAATAGTAACAAATACCATACATGTTGCTCGAGGATTAATATTCTTTCTCGGCATGAAGACGTTCAAGAGTGAGCATTCCCTGCTATGGGTCTTTGAAATTCTTGTCTCTAAATACCCTTCAAGGGAAAAAAAATAACATCAGTTATTGAGTTAAACAAGGATGGATTGCATTTTTTTGAATGGAGTCCAAACCTTAGTTTGAATCAACAAATAAGAGACAAAGAACCTTGTCATCATTCCCGGTTCTATTTTTTAACTGAGAGAAGCTATTGCTCCGGATTCACTTTATTGCTCCTTTCCTATAGTAGTAGTTGCCTATATCAGGAAATAAGATTATGAAATAATTTGTAGAATTTCATATTGCCACTATTTTGCAGTCATTTAATTTCTGTGAATACTATGATGGGAGGGTTACACATAGTCCTTAATGTTGGAGGGAAGTCGATGAATGCATTGGCTATTGAACATTTCATACTTCGACCACTCTTTCACTCAAAAGATGTAAGTTTGTTTATGTAATAATTTTCCATTTCAGAAGAGATATTTTCAATTCTTCCAATTATGTATCTAACTGACCTTCCCAAGTTGATTGAATGCTAGGCCTATTGGAAAAATGGAAAATTTGAAGAGCAGACAATGATGCGTAGTGTTTATGGTTTAGAGTGGTCTGAATCATTGATTACCTTGCATTGTGTTGTGGAAGTTGGTCTTCTCCTGCTATAACTAGTACCTCTGCACCTGGGCTTATGTGTTACGAATAAATCTGCCTATTGGTTCTGGAAATGAACCTAAAAGAAAATGCACAGTGTTCGGCTTGAACCCTAAGCTTTGCAGCTCAAAACTAGAATGAATTTAAAAGGAAACATATAAATAAAAATAGTTGTCTAACTTGCATGGAAATGCATATGGGTTTGCTAGACTCTTTGCAAAGTCAATATCTAAATGTGCAAAAATGGAATTTGCAATGCTTCACATTTGAAATTGCTGCAAATCGGTCAATTTAATCTTGTCTTAGTCAATCGGTGAAATTCTTATGTGTTTTCCAATGATGTTGTTTTTCTTATTAATAGGCTATGCTGGTTAGGCAATGCTAGATACTGGACTACCTGTTTCTCTCTTCTTCAGATTAGTACACGGGGTTTGTATTTTTCTCTCTTTATCTTTGCTTCATGTTAATATTGGGGATTTGTATTTTGCTTTGTTATTTTCATGATAAAACAAAATTTTATATCAAGTTTAATTTGTTCTATTTCATCAATGGTTTGCAGTTTCATATCAATACAAAGGAGCTATACAATGAGGATCTTGCTTTCCTCCATCACATTCAGGCGTGTACCTCACTTGGGGATCTCAGCTTGCCTCTGGTTCAAGAATTCCAGAAGCATCTGCTCAAAATCTTCTTCAATGGACATTAGGTTCACAATGAAAGTGTCTACCATCAATAGAGCAGAAATAGAAAAATAAACTGCATTACTGTAACAGGCATGAGTCTAACAGCGATTATGGGTCCATTATTGGTTCTTGGAACCTTCTTCATTTAAAATGATGGCTGGTTGTACTGGTTGATGCTTTCATTTATATGTAACAAATACTTGTAAGAGTGATCCTGATTTTTATTTCTGATTTTTATTGTAAGAGTGCTCCTGAAGAGCGTTGGGATCTCCATAAATTCTTCTTTGGCACAGAGTATATATATTTGTTCCCCATTCACCTCTCTCAACATTGGCACACTTTAATGTTGCATTTTTTTTCTCGCTTACCCGCTAACAATTACCTTCACAGCGTATTATTGCACCTTCCTTGGGGCAATTGCTAGTTTATGTCATATATAGAATATATACATATGGTAAATGTAGAAAGTAAGTACGACGAGCATGGAAAGGTGTGACCTTTCAAATATTTTGAGGGCACATTGGGTGTTCATGAAAACGAAACAATCATGTTAACATGTACTTTGTAGTGTTGCTCCATTGTGGAAGTGTTAATTTGACATAAAACAAATTAGAATGTGGCAATAAAGAATGATGAAAGTTATATATATATATATATATATAGAAATGAATGGTGTAGTGTGGACTAAAGAGGACTCTTACAGAGGCACTAACACTAAAAGGTACCCTTGTTTACCTTGTGAGTGAGAGAACAATAACTAACTATGGAGAAATTATAAACCATACCTTGTTACTTTGTGAGACAATCTGTTTAAAAGATACTATGTACATGTCAAAGAATTGTACTTGAGTAACTCGGGTGGTTGTTGTTAGTTTGATTATATTTAGTTTGAAACAATTTATTTTTATGTTTTATTTTTTTAAGATTAGTATTTTTTACTAACAAGTAAAGAGATATGGTGAGGCTTTTGGCTCACTCCGTGGAGATGGAGGTAGCATTTTTGCATGGGACTCAATATCCTTCACATCTTTTAGTTTTCTATTATGGCAATTCTATTTGTGAGGGAAAATGTTCTCTTATGTCAATATTAAGGTTAGGATTGACCCATGGTTTTTGTTCTAGTCGTGAGATATAATAGCCGCTTCAATGTAACGATCATATGGTAGTTATGGTATTTATTATAAAAAAAAATTATCTTTTAAAATGTATTTCAAAATATAAAAATTGACTTAAAAATTATATTAAAATTATATTTTTTTAATATAAAAATACTTTAAATATGATTGAAAACGATTTGATATGATGTATACAATGTGATCGAAATATTTTACAAATAATTGTAGCCTCCATTTACATATGAGATTGCACCTAAGATTATAGTATTTATTATTAAAAAAATTATCTTCTAAAATGTATTTCAAAATTTAAAAATTTACTTAAAAATTATATTAATTTTTTATTTTTTAATATAAAATACTTTAAATATGAATGAAAATGATTTGATATGATGTATACAATGTGATAGAAACATTTTACAAATAATTATAGACTCCATTTTCATATGAGATTGCACCTAGGCTCAAGCTCATCCTCATCCTCATCTTTTATTTTTCTAATATAAAAATACTTTATATATATGATTGAAAATGATTGATTTGATATGATGTATACAATTTGATCGAAATATTTTACAAATAATTATAGCCTCCATTTACATATGAGATTGCACCTGGGCTCATCCTCATCGACCACTTTGTGAGGTATTTATTCTATAAAGTCATCATGACTTGCAAACATTAAAAGTATACTTGATACATTAAAATAATTGGTGCTTAATGTAAGCACAACTTGACTTGTACTATCCTTACAAGTGTTAAGTTATAAGTATCGATGACCTGGAAAGAGTAAAAGTATACTCGATACTCTGAAAACATTGGTGTAGACATAACATGACTTGCACTAGACTTACCACTTAGTGATAAGTTATAAGCATCAATGCAAAACATTAAATTTGAAAGGATTTAAAAGTGAGCGAAAGTAAGAGAATTGTCTATTTTTTAATATAGTTTTTACTATTTTTTATATTTAATTATTTTCAACAATGAAGATTTATACATCATTATTTAATTATGTGTATGTGGAATATTTTATTTGCTTTGATGTAGCTCTTATCATTAGAACTTTGTTCAAAAGGGAAAAAAATACATATACTATATATAGCAACATTGTTTTTAGCATTGTTCCATTATTTCATTTTGGTTATTTTAACTAGACTAAAATGACTCATAGTTAAAGAACTATGTAAGAGGTGCAAAAGTAGACATGGATGTAAAAGGAATAAAAGTAGTAATGCAACTCATCATAGATATTTGTTCCCATAAGGACATAAACAATAATAATTAAAGTCTGAATCTCTGCTGGTAGATTGGCCTTTCAAAAAAGGATAAGGCACATCAAAGAATAAAGATAAATCATAAAGGTGAAAAAGGGAAGATGGACAATCAAAATCAAAGGAATAAAATTTGTGTGCTCTAGTTGCAATGTACTTATAAAGTAGAAACAAAGAATTACTCATTACCTACTATTACTTATCACCTATGTGTTTTATGAGTTCCACACTAGTATTCACATCTCAATTCACCTATACATACTTCAACAATCTTGTGTTTTGTAAACCCGTTGACACCTTATTTTTTTTAGTCATATTCTCAATACTAATTATTCTTATCAAAAATGTTTATGGATGAAATTATACTAAACCTAATAAGTGATGTTCAAAATAATTCTTATAAAGCAACTCAATAAGTGTTGTTCAAAATCTTTCTTATAAAGCAATATGTGTTCTTGAATTTTCGAAGTAATAGTACATTCCTCACTCTTATTCATTTTTGGGACCAATATTGTTTGATAAGTTCACAAAGATCTAATCTCATGTTCATTTAAGTGGATTTGTCATAATTATTATATTTACATCACTAAAAACTTTAGTTATAACCTTTTATCCAATTAAACAAAAAATATGATCGTTACTTCTTTTATGTCAACTCAAAACGTCTGAACCTTTCACCTATAATTCATCTATGTTGATGTACCACATTAAACACATATATTGAGGAATGTGCTTCTCCATGGGGGAACACAACTTTGGAGCATTTTTTTGCTTATTTTCTATGAATGTTTTATAACTTTCTTAACTAAATACATATAGATTGAGTAATAACTCCATAGAAATTGTGGAGTGTTTTTTTTACATGGTCAAATGCTAAAACTGTACAATCTTTATAAAGGCATTTCACCTTGAAGAATATAGTTTAATCTTTCTAGGTTCTCATAATTTTCCAGTTTAATTATGAATACATTGATTTCTACGCTCTTAATATTAGACCATTGGTATTAGAGCCTAAACATTCAAGCCTTTCACCTTCAACAATTTAATTTCCACACTAGTACATATGGGTGCAAATCCAATGTTATTTTCCAACATTGACGATAAAATAAAATTGTGAGAATTTGCTTCACAGTGAGATCTAGGAGCTAGAGAAATATTCACACTCAAAGTATTTGACAAAATGTTCAAGAGAACAACAAAAGAGACATAAAATAGTCAGAATAGCATATGTGAATGGTGCTAGTTATGGATCATATTATTACAGGACATCTTGTAGATGTTATGGTACACATTTATAATACATTGGACAGAATTTGTGAGGATTACGGAGCCAATTGGGAATGTACATGGTTGTGTGCAAGAATTTGAGGGACGTTTAAGATGCAATGGTGGAGTGAAGTCAATCACTCTTGATCCAAAAAAAAATCATCCCAAGCAATCCCGAACCTGCCAAGCCTAGTCCCAAGGCTACCAAAAGGCATCCCAATTAGGATAGTATACCAAATCGCACCTCCATTTTAGTGAACAAAATTGCACGCGCATTTTGGAAAGCCTGTTTTTTTTTAAATAGGCCGAGCGTGTTTTTTAGCCTCATCCCATGGCTATTGGACTACTTTGGAGCAAATATCGACTGGGTGAATGTGTTTTTGGGTGTGCCACAGCCATCCATTTCCACCTTTGGATAAACCTCCTCTTTGTGAGGTATTTTCCTCATTTCTTTTCATGTTTTTTTCTCTTTGTTCATCAATTTATTTGCCCTAAATTGAAAAATTAAACCAAAATAAATTAAATTATGGCCAATGGAAACAAAAACCCCAATGGAAACAAGAACCCCAATGTAATTGGACAATTGAAACCAATTCCCCAATTTAATCATAAAAATTAAATAATTTTGATTATTTACCAAAATTCATACCCAAAATTCCCATGCCCAATGGAAACCAAAACCCCAATTAAATTAAAAAACAAATGAATTTCACTATTTCCATATGCATATTCACAAGGATCCTTGTGAGTCCATACCAAAATCCACAAATATGCAAAGTTTGTCAAGCACATTGCAAGTTTGCATAAGTAATTTACATGCCCAATGTAAACCAAAACCCCAATTAAGTCATAAAAAACAAACAAACTTCACTATTGTGAATCCAAACCAAAATTAACAAATATGCAAAGTTTGTCAATTATGTTGCAAGCTTGCATACAACTAAAAAATAATCAAGTAGAATTCATATATTCCCCTAAAATACATAAACAAACATGGTAAATCCCTTGCCTCTATCCGAAATATTGAAGTTGCTCCTCCAAGAACATCAATAAACAGCTTATAGTTTTGATGAAACTTTCCAATCCAAGTGTTAAAATAAGGTATAGAAGCTTCCCATGCTTTTAACAAATATTTCGCCTTGAATGAAGGGTACTTTTTGGTTAAGGTCAAGACAACAAAGTTCAACAATAGACTCTATGAACGTGAAGATACATAGGTAGGTTGATGTATTTGATCAAACATGCCAATCAAATACTATCATACATGATATAATCTAGTGGAACCCTTGCAACCATAAAGTCCATAAAGATCTGCTAAATAGACTTTGGAGTCCAAAAAACATCACACTACAACAAATAATTACATATCTAACAAAATAATTTCCTATACTGGGATTTTATTCATCAACGACACATTATGCCACCTATTCTAGGGTCTAGTTGTTGCCTCTACCCGCAATCTGGGAGCTGGTCCAGCAAAGGCAATAGTCAGCACCTCAGAATTTCGACGAAACTTCATAATCCAAGCCTTAAAATAAGCTAGAGGAACTTCGCAATAAACATATGCACTCAAGAAACTTTATGTACACATGCATACTTAAAAATTGGAATTAATACTTGAATTTAGGACATAAATATGAAATGAAAAAATGTTAAATGTTTAAATACTTTACTATAAAATTCAAGATCAACTTTTAAATTTACATGATAGATTTAGTTTATATGTTGTTATTTGTTGAACATTAGTTATACAGTTTTCAGTGCTTAGATATGTCATTATATCATGTGTTTATATATCTAATGATGTTTTATTTGTATTTATGATTGTAGTGGCTACTATGGATAACAATGTGGAGATACTAAGGTTTATTTCCCATTTGAGAGAGATTGGTTCTACTTGGAGGGGTGGAGATGAGCTCTACCGCTCCTTGTTAGATTCTTTGTTGTGTATTGTTGATACGATTGCAAGATTGAATGATGCTTTGTATAGCATCGCATCTTACAGGGAGAGGAAAAGACAACAATATGCTGATGGGTTAAGTTACAACGAGGTAAAAAAGCTCAAAATAACAAAACAACACATCTATTCATTGTTTAGACTACCTGGGACAAATGACATTCCGGAGATCAACAAGCCACATATTTCTATTGAGTGGTGCACCTTTCCACCCATCAGAGACAACTGGATGGATAGGTGGTACATGGTTTTTGACATTCCCCCTCATAACAATAAGGAAGTACCGATGTACTTCGTCCAAAAATTGTATGTAGAGTTTGTGATGGGGAAACATGTCAACTATTTTGACATGTTGGGCTTCCAGGGAGTTGGTAGGGGGATGCCCCAACACCGACCCATTGCTAGGCATAGAGATGCCAATCCACAGATACCTGCACCCCGTGCCCAGCTACCGAGGGCAGACATCCCTCCTGCATATGACACGGTTTCCTAGACACAGGAGGCATTTTTTACTCTAGCTGAGATGGTCTCTCGACACACGACCACTATTGACCAGAGAGTACCCTCTTCCTCTGCTGGTGTACAACCACCAGCTTCTGGTGGTGGAGGGACATATATTGGTGGGGATATACTGACATCCCATGTACCTCAAAGTGAGCCACACATCTGCACATCGTGTGGGGGACCCTGTTATGGTCCTGGACCAAGACATGGTACCACTAAGATGACTAGTGGTCAGGTAAGGACATTGTTTTAAAATTCAGTTATTGTTCAATTTTTAATTTTTCCGTACTATATGTAACATATTAAAAGATTCGTAATATATGCAATATTTACTCTTGCAGGAGATTGATGCCTCTCATAGGGGTGGTACTACTCCTGGTGTGGTTGTACCTGAGGCCCAAACAACCACCATTGAGGTAATATTTAAACACTTGTCATTTTGTTATTACATATAATTTTGTTAATGCATGTGTTAGTCTTGATTAATTTATTAAATTGCCTAATATTTACAATTTTTGAAGTTGTAGGAACCTTAATTAAAATGTGATGATGGAGATGTTGATATCAACGACATTGTCCAAGGTGGAATTTATGATTACTTGAAGAATGTAAGTACATGGGTTATGACTGAATCTTGTTCGAATTATTTAAATTTCTTACTGTACACTCCTTTATAGATCGCTAATATTTATAATTTTTAAACTTTCAGATGCTATTAGCATCTGAAGAGGGGCAAGAAATTGATGGAAGTCACTCCCATGGTGGAGATATGTACCAGGTAGGGGTAAGTATATTACAACATGTTAGTTTTTCAGTACATATTATTCCATCCATTCAAATCCATGTCTAACTATGGTAACACTTTATGACTACAGACGTCATCGCAGATCCCTGCACCGCCTCTTTGGTTTGGATCTCCCCGTAGTCCAAACATAGATAAGGGGGTTGTTTACACCAAATGACCCTCTTCCTTGAACAGAGCGGGTGTGCATGAGGATCAACCTACTCATCCCACGGTAATGTACACACTTCCAATGTAAGTTGTTGGTTTGCTATGAATTCACTTCACAAGTGTTTTTTCTTAATGTTATTTTCGCATGTTTATAGCATCAGGATGTAGAATCATTTGTGGCAGACCTTAGTGGGATTGTTGATGTTGTAGTCAATGCTGCATCTACAATAGGGATAATTCACACCGAGGTACATCTACTTGAATATTTGTAATTGTACATTTCATTTGTATTTTTTATGGACATGCATGATATCTAACTATTTAATCATTTGGTGAATGTAGCCACACCCTAGTCTATTAGTGCATGCAACTGAGGTCAATGTTCAACCTACGGCTCCTATTACTACTGAAGAGTCCCAACATAATCCCCTAGAAATGATTTTTTTGGTGAGATGTTCATTTTTTACATAATTGATTAGTACTTTCTCATTCATGTACATGTTGATAATTCTTGAGATAATTGACATATTTTTTTTTATTCGTAGGGAAGCATTGCAGAGAGGCTCTCTACAGGGTGGAGGATAGCAGAGGCACCTATATCCCCGACGAATGTAGTGAGTCTTTGTTTTATTTACAATTGAGTCATATTTTAAATTTTCAAACTTTTTTATTGATGGACAATACTAGTTCAGTTACCTGATCAAGAAATAGTGTCATTGATTTGCAGTCGCTAGAGATGCACAGTGGTCGTAGACAGAGCTGAAAAGCATCAGGGTCTGGGAAAAACAAGAGAAAGTTATATTTTTGATGTGTTATTCCAAGAAAAATATGTATTTTTATGTACAATCCGTAGTTAGAGTATAGGAGCACGGTCCAGCATAGATGTACTTTTGTTTGCACATGTACATCAAATATGTTTTTTATACATGTACATTGATAGGCCATAGATAGGCCTTCTATTTTTGTATTATAACTTTCATGATATAAAAAATATTTCATATCAAGGCTCTTGAGATCTTCATGGTTCAATATTTTAAGTGTGATTATACACGTGTGGCCAAGAATGTTTCCATGTGTAATGTTCCCAATTTTATATAGATTTTATGATTGCATGGAGATATCAGTTATAAATTTGAGAACAATGCATAATTACAATATTACGTAATGACAAAAATGTACATTTTAATTGTTTTTTACCACGATCCAATTGCATATACAATGTTATATTAATAATGTCAAATTGTATTCACAAAGATGGAACATACCTAATGCACATAAGCACCCAACATAGCTAAGCAACTGATCCAACTTGGTGGAATACAAAAGCACCTTACCCACATAACAACCTAACAAACTTTTAAAGGATGCACAATGTTGACACACCTAAGTGATGCACCTGTGTGGTCTACATAAATAAAATTATTGTTTGGCATGATGTCTTTCATCTAACGAATACATGGGATACACATCAAACCTAAAAGTATTTGAGTATTATAAGGTCGATTCAAAATAATGGTTATGACTATATCCTACACATTATGTATGTCCTGCACATTATTTTATCATTTTGTTAATGTACATGGCATTTGATGAATGGCCTCGAGTAACAAATTTGAAAGAGATGAAAGTTATGTGTGATTTTATTATAGTTTAAATTGATTATAGAAGTACTATTCTAAATGTTGTTTTATAAATTCATGTTTATGGATTATTATTCGAAGCATTCGTAGCATGAAGATATATATATTTTGTAATAATGGTGTAATAGAATGGCCACTTGTTTCTAAACATAAACATATTCCATTACATGGTTACCGATGTAATGGCATTGTCTCCTCTTGAATTTCATCGTACAAATGCTCACATCTCTTGGATGAGGGGAAGATCTACAATCACCTTCAAGCTAACCTTTATGTGCAAAAATTTCACATTCACTTATTGAGAAAAACCCTAGTTTCCAAAATTGACAAAAAAAAATGATCCCTTGTGCATGGACCCAGAGTAGAGGGACACTCTAGCACTATCCCTATGTACTGAATCCAACAGAGCCAACAGTTCATTGATCCAAGCAATGGTCATCAATATATGGAACGTTGAATCCCACCTCCTACAAGCTTTTAGGGACACCCATTGAATCCCTAACTGGGGCATAGAGTGGAAACTGTGCATCAAAAAGGGCTTTCAGTGGGTCGTGCAAGTGTGTTTAGGCAAGTTCCATGTGGGAATTCTAGCCACACATTCACGGTCAAGGAATTTGCAAATTCAACCCCTATGTGCAGAAATTGGACATTCACTTACTGAGCAAAAGCCTAGTTTCCAAAATTGACCAAAAAAATGATCCCTTGTCCATGGACCCAGATTATAGGGCCACCCTAGCACTATCTCGATGTCCTAAAACCAACATAGCTAACGGTTTGTCGATCCGAGCAACGGTCATGATTCTATGGCACATTGAATCCCACCTCCTACAGGCTCTCAGGGACACCTGTTGAATCCCTACCCGGGGCATAGAATGGAAACTGTGCATCAAAAAGGGATTTTAGTGGGTCGTACAAGATTCTTTAGGAATTTGTTATGTGGGAAAACTATCCACACTTTCATGGTCGAGCAATATGCGAATTTGACCCCCATGTGCAAAAATTTCACATTCACTTACTCAGCAAAACCCTAGTTTCCAAAATTTACCAAAAAAATGGTCTCTTGTCCATGGAACCAGATTAGAGGGCCACCCTAGCACTATCCCAATGTCCTGAATCCAACAGAGCTGACGGTTCATCGATCCAAGCAACAGTCATGATTCTATGGCACGTTGAATCCCACCTCCTACAGGCTTTAACGAACACCGGTTGAATCCCTACCCGGGGTATAAAATGGAAACCATGCATCAAAAAGGGCTTTCGATGGGTTGTTCAAGATTTTTTAGGCATTTTTTATGTGGGAACGCTATCCAAACCTACATGGTCGAGCAATATGCAAATTTGACCCCCATGTGCAAAAATTTCACATTCACTTACTCAGCAAAACCCTAGTTCCAAAATTGACCAAAAAAAAGGTCTCTTATCCATTGAACCAAACTATATGGCCTCCCTAGCACTATCCTAATGTTCTAAATCTAACGGAGCTGAGGGTTCGTCGATCCAAGAAATGGTCATGATTCTATGGCACGTTGAGTCCCACCTCCTACAGGTTTTCAGGGACACCTGTTGAATCCCTACTCGAGGCATAGAATGCAAACCATGCATCAAAAAGGGATTTTGGTGGGTTTTGCAAGATTGTTTACTCATGTGTTATGTGGGAACGCTAGCCACACCTTCACGGTCGAGCAATATGTGAATTTGACCCCCATGTGCAAAAATTTCACATTCACTCACTGAGAAAAACCCTAGTTTCCAAAATTGACCAAAAAAATGGTCTCTTATCCATGGAACCATATTAGAGGGCCACCCTAGCACTATCCCAATTTCCTAAATCCAACGAAGCTGATGGTTTGTCGATCCGAGCAATTACCATCATTCTATCGCACGTTGAATCCCACCTCCTACAAGCTTTCAGGGACACCTATTGAATCCCTACCCGAGAGAAACAAATTATCAGAGTGAAGGAGATAATTATCGAATTCAAGGAGATGTCCTTATAGGATCAACTTCGAGATTCAAGGAAAATGCAATAGACATATCCCAGATAGAATGGTAGATAATTCTATTGGGATATAAGGCATGAGTCATGTAAGTATCAATATAATACAACAAATCCATTGTAGAAGTCTATTGAATTTATCAATATATCAAGCGCTCAATGTATCAAACTACGAATAATCAATGAGACCATGAAACCAAAATATATGACTACCTACTTGTGGTCATTCGACTAGACCATCTGGATCACATCTAATAGCAACGGTATCCTTTAGCCTCTCGTGCTCGGAGTAAGGCAATAAGTATTGTGACTTTGATGAGTTCTTGTTTGGCATTGTTTGCAGCTAGAGGTTTGTGCCAATAACTTAGTTTGTATAATGGTACACAATTTAACCTGGTCTATAATCTTCAAATACATAACCTTTTTTCTTCCGTGTGTGGGAAACCTATGGCAAATATTCCCCTTTGGTAACCATTGACCCAATTGGAAAATCATTACCCTCAGAGTCACTTAATGATACAATGAGGGTCTGCTTCCCATCTAAGCAATGTGCTGGCTAGTTGTCAGTGTGCCATTCATTGTCTCTTGGGGAAACCACTACGTATATGTTCCCTACATAAAATAAAGTGTAGACCTAGGAGTCAGCTAACTAAAAAAACTAGTCATCAAACATTTCAAAGTGATCAACATAATAGTCGAACCTGGTTGTATGAGATCTGAAATGTGGTCATAGTCATGTGAAATAATCGACTATCCTTCCTCCAACTAGGATAATTATGAAGTTATTTGTTGGCCAATGGGGAGTGATACATGATCCCAACTATCATCCCAATCTATGGATTCACAGTTGTCCCATTCACCACTGCTACATGGATAACAAAAACAAGAGAGTTTTCTTGTCCACATTTCAACTATAGCATTGTTTGACGTCCTAATTGAATGGAATGCACAAGTTCCTTGGATGGCCTTGCACTCATATAGGTGTGATCAATATACATCAACCACCTCCCAAAAATATCTATGTACATGTTCTTTTTGATATGATTGGTCTTCTTTCCTTCTAGCTCCCTGCCCCATCACTGAAGAACACCATGCAACAATGGTCTTTGCATCTCAGATGAGAGAAATAGTTGTGAATTTCATCTCTTTCCTACGTAATGTAGTCTTTATGCATGCACCTACTCCATCATGTTCCCCTTTTCTATGTCTGGTCTCAAAATAGTTCCAAATATGTGGCACCTTATGCCTCTTGTGGACAATACACAGCCATTGGAAGGCACAGGAATTTTTGAATTGCCCCGCACAACCATCAGACCAAATCCAATGTTGGTCCATCTGTATATTGTTATCCTCCAAGTGTTTGTAGAACAATTGAAAGCTATGTTGTACAAAAGCCAAGTCATGACACCTGTCATCACTTATGTAAAAGTGATACTCCTTCAATATAATCCTGTTCTCTTCAGTACTATCTGCCCCATGTCTATAGGTGATATGGACCATTATGCTGACCTTATATGAGTGATAACATTGACTCTGAATCTCATTTTGTGGTTGAAGAGTGTAGTTTTCCTCAAAATCGACCACTGATAATATAGTTCCAATAGTAAATGTATCCCTGCACACTCTAAACTGCTCATCTTGCCAACAAGCCACATGTACATGCTTTACATACTGTTGTGTCTTTTCAAAGAATTCCTCCATGAAGTTTCATACCACTACCTAGTAGATCAACAATAAAGATGTACAGATCAATAGGTTGTTACATATATGAAGTAGCAATAGATATCAATAGGAAAAGATACTATTCAGGAACTCGTTGCTAACCTGAGAGGTCACCAATTGTATTTTTTTCCTTTCATTCCCTCCATCGATATCATACGTGACATATTTGAATGACTGCAAGTTCACTTCATGTCTCCCAAGTTCATGCTCATCGGTGACATGTATGCATTTGTCCAAAAATGCCATTCCACCACACCTTGGGCATGTCCCATCTATGCAATGCCTTTAATAAAATGTTCAACCTTTTGTCCTTGTACACAACATGTTGTGGATAAACTCTCTAGATGATGTCGGTGGCAATGTAGGTGAGCATTCTTGCACAAGAGTGTTATGCAAAACACACAATATATGTATATATGTATCATAATAATAAGCGTACTCAATGTGATATCGACAACAACATGTATTACGAGTTGTGTTTATTTTAACATACCATGGTTTGCATTTCTTGAAGGATCTTTGGCCCAAGTTAAGTTCATTATGTTCATTCCTAAACCTCTCATATAATTATGTTTGTGTCATGTCAAGAAAATGTTTAATGTGGGGCTCACGATCCCTTGAACCCATTCTCAATTTTAGTACATATTTTTGGTTGGATGAAGGTCTACTATTGTCATGTCAAAACTCTTGCACCAGTCCCTTTATCGCATCAATGAGCTTCATATCAAAGCGTGGCAACCTGCCAACGAAGGACCAGACATCTGTTTCACCAAAGTCAAGTTGTTCTCTTCTAGAACAATACCTATGGAGTGCTTTGATATCCAATCCTACAAGTTTGGATGTAGGCTTAAGAAGGCAAAGGGCCCTGGTGCTTTTGTTCATGATTGATTGTGACAACACATGGCAAGCTGTATTACAATCCTTTGAATGAGATTTCTTTCCAATATTACTAAATGCATCTACCAAAATTCTGACAACATAAGAACTTGGTTCAGAACTATTTATCATCTTTATCCTTAAGTTTTTCCTAACAACAGTCATAGACCTAGATTTTAACAATGATATAAATAATATACATTTATCTCCATCACATTTAGAATCAAAATAGTTGACAAGTATCTATTGAGCTTGATATCCAATACTACGTTTAGACAACATACCTTCAAGTGAAACAATGAGGCTTTCATTGATTTGTATATGTTTTGGAGTTCTTCGGTGTGAATTTGCTAATGGAGGTAGGGAGGTTGGAATTGCTCCTTGTACCATATCACCCGGTCAGTATGGCATTTGAACATGAGATTCATGTCCTTCCCTGTCTTCCTGATGATCGGATGGTGGCAATTGGAAATACTCTTGAGTGGTCTGAACAACATTGTCTTCTTTGAGCATACCTTCAGCATTCAATGTCTCTCTAACTTCATCACTTGTATACCCACATTTAATTAAATCTGCAAAGGTTTCAGGTGGCCTTGATGTGCACCTACATTTTACTCCTTGACCAGTGCCATGTAGTGCTCATTCTTCTACTGATATGGTGACCGAAGACCCCTCAAGCAAATGCTTTTGTCTTTCTTGGTGTGGATTGGCAAGAAGAACTATGGCATCCTCAACAACCGGAATTGGTTGAGTGTCCATAGACCATCTTCAATTGGTCATGTCATTTCTTTTCTTCTCTCTAATTTCTTCAAGGATTTAATTGGGTATCTGCTTCCTTGCTAATTTTCTTACTCGATTGGGGGAGTTTCCCATGACCACAATGATCAATTATATATATGGTTTCCTTTTCTAGCTCCTCAATGGGAAACTACCTAGGGCTTGTTTTCTTTCTTGCTCAATTGTGTCTAGATACTCAAGATAGGGGGAAGATTGGGAAGAATGTTGCCTTTGCTAGCTCCTCAATTCCAAGAAAAACAATGGTAGAAACGATCTATGGTGCTCCTCAATGGGAAATTCCCTAAGCTTGGTAAATATCTTGAGCAATTGTGTCTACATACTCTTAAGCTAGGGGGGAGATTGGGAAGAATACATTGCCTTTGCTATCTCCTCATTTGCAAGAAAAACAATGGTAGAAATGTTGTATGGTGCTCCTCAATGGGAAATTCTCCAAACTTGGTTTCTTTCTTGCTCAATTGTGTCTACATACTCCACCACAGTGACCAAGTTAATGTTGCCTTTGCTAGCTCCTCAATTGCAAGAAAAATAATGGTGGAGATGCTCTATGTGGCTCCTTGCTCAATTAATGGATTCTTTCTTGCTCAATTCATTATTTATTTCTTTCTCTGCAATGTATACCATGCTCCAAGCAAAAATTAGAAACTTGTGGTGGAGATTCTTGATTCACAAAACAATTTTGTGTGATAATATTGTGAAGAAGAGAATGTTCACGCACTGTTTGTAACTTGAAATTGCGCGTAGACTGTCAAACCTCTGTGAAATGTGTTAGAATGTTTCTCGGACAGGGACTGTTATTGTTTATACTAAGAATAAATGCACATACATTATTGTTAACAAAAACGGGGGTGCATTTTGGATACATAAAACGCGTGCGCATTTTACTCTAATAGAATCTTGGAGCATTTAAGAAGGTAGTTGCATGGCTAAGGGATCATTCAAGGTTTAGGGGGAATTAAAAACCACTCCCGTCGTCTTTATGCCTTAACATCACCCCTTTCTTCAACCTAACTATAATGTTTTACAATTCTAGGGGTGTGTAATAAGGGGATACATGGGGATATGTGTGTGTGAGAGAGATAGGTTAGGGGGTTTTATTGGTAATGGGAGACACACAAATGTGTGTGTGTGTGTTAGAGAGATAGGTTAAGGGGTTCTATTGGTAAGGTCCAACACAGGGATTTTTGTGTGTGTGCCAGAGAGAAAGGGTAGGGGGTGTTGTGGTAAGGTCTGGCATAGGGTGAGGATGGTGAAGATGAAGATGATCATGGCGATGTTGATGAAGATGAAGATGATGAAGATGATCATGAGGATGAATATGATCAAGATGATGATGATGATCTTGGCGATGTTGATGATGATGATCGATGATCAATGATCATGGTGATGATGAGGATGAGGATGGTGATGATGGTGATGATGATGATGATGATGAAGATATTTATGATGATGATGATGATGAGGATGGTGACGATGATGTTGTTGATGATGATGATGATGATGATGATAATGATGATGGTGATGATGATCATGGCGATGTTGATGATGATGATAAATGATCAATGATCATGGTGATGATGATGCTGATGATGATCGATGATCAATGATCATGGTGATGATGATGCTGATGATGAGGATCAGGATGGTGATGATGGTGATGATGATGATGGCGATGGTAATGTTTATGATGATGATGACGAGGAGGAGGATGAGGATGGTGACGATGGTGATGATGATGTTGATGTTGATGATGTTGATGATGATGATGATTATGATGATGCTAATCAAGATGATGATGATGATGACGATGGTGATGATGATGTTGATGTTGATGATGATGATGATGATGAAGATGAAGATGATGATGATGATGAAGATGAAGATAAAGATGATGAAGATGATCATGATGATCATGGCGATGTTGATGATGATGGTCGATGATCAATGATTGTAGAAGGAACAAGTCGATAAGTCGACTTGAATGATAGCCGACTTAGTTGATGAGCTGACTAAGTCGATGAGCCGACTTAGTCAATGAGCCGACTTAGTCGATCAGCCGACTAAGTTGGTTTCCCGACTAAACTAGAGATTAGGTCAACCACCTAAGGCCGTGTCGGTTCACCAAACCGACAGGTAGTTATTTTGTAACTGTTTTGTAATCATATATATTAGGTTGTTGAGCCAGATGAGAACTCAGTTTAGTTCTCTGTGTTGTATGGACTCATTCATGTAATATAATCTGTTAATTCACCTACGTGTTCTTATCTCTTGTCTATGTTTTATATGTATGTTTTAGTATGTATTATTGGTAACCTTATGTGATCTGTGAGATTACAACATTGGTTCCATTGCCGGTAGTACTTGTCTGAAATGTATGCAAATAGATGATACCAGAGTAGGATATTAAGGACTGGTGGGAACGTAAAGTTGCAAACTATTTGTAGAATTGTGCACGAAGGAACATATTAATAATTGCACAAGACAAAGAAAGATTCTTCACAAAAACACATGGGAAGTTTGTAGAATCAATGCCCCAACTTCTAAAGAAACTCCTGGATGAGAAAGCTGGAAGGGACTAAAGAACAATAGTTGCTGGAAAAACTGATCCAAGGAGGTAGAACAAACTTGTTAGAGTGGTTTGAGAAAATCGCCGATGAATTCTATGAGGAGTAAGCAGTTGAAGAAAGAAATTTAGTAGAAACCGTCAAGGAGAAATTTTACATAGATCTCACCAAACAATTTATGTGTTCCTTACCGACTTTGCTGTTCAAATTTCTAATCGAGAAATGTGTAGGACATATTGTCGAACCTGTTGGTCAAAATTAATGTTACTTAATTAACCTCAATTTAATTATCAACCGGGCAATCGTAAACTTTGAGCTGCTACACTATATGTGCAGGGAAAATAGTTTTTAAAACAACCCTAATCTTTCAGAGAAATTCCACCTACAACAATCTTTCAGAGAAATCCTACCTACAGCAATGCTTCAAAAAGAACAATCTACAGATAAATTAAACAAACCCTACAGTAATCCCTAAAACACTCAATAATCCACACTCAGCTACAGTGCTGATAATCTATTCTACAAATGAAAGAGCCTAATAAGTTTCACAATAACTATGATCTATTGACCTGAAAACTCCACTATAATCCTATGAGATCTAATGCTTCACTCCACACTAATACTCCTAAGATTATTGCCAGAGTAACACCTGTGATCTCTTGACTTTAAATGTCAACACACAGCCTATTATAATGAAGCTTGGCTGGTTATTGTTATTTAAATATACTCTGTTTTATTTATGCACATTAATGCACACAGGAAAGTACCAAGGCCATTCAAACAATGCTTATCAATTAGTATTAGGCTGTGTGAGAAATGTTTGCTAAGTCTGGTTTGCATATGCACACTATGGAGCTGATGTTGCTTAAAAAAAAACAATATTATAAGCTAGGGTTCCTCTCCAAACTCAAGCAGCCTGATTTCTTCCTACTTAATCACTTGTTTAAAAGATTATTTATCAAAGCCCTATACGCTCTATAAATTCCAATCTTCAAACCCTCTACAAAATATTACAAGTGCTGTGCAATTTCAACAAGATGCCCTACAGCTCTGCAAACTTGAAATTGAAAAGGATGAGCTGTTCATTAACTATTTCCATGCCGCAGCAAACGGTTCTTCAACAGCTAGATTCAATTTCATTAACCAAATTGCCAATACTATGCTTCATATTGGAGATCGAAGAGAATATTTAAACCCACACCATTCCTTAATCTGTTTTGCAGTCCTGTGAATAAGGAGAGTTTAACCCAATCTTGTAGCTTCTATTGCTATCTCGCTATATGCTGGAAATAAAAGGAAGAGTCTATCGCTGTCTCCTATAAGAAGAATAAACAAGAAGAGTCTATCGCTGTCTCACTATAGGCTGGCAGTAAAAACAATGTAAAAACTCAGTCTACCTGTAACCTCTCATAAAGCAAAACTTGGATCAAGCCACCACGCAATTTATAAACACAATAACCCTAAATAATAATCATGCCCATTAATACACAGTCCACGCTGAAACCAGAAAGAGGTATCAAATAAAAACTGTTCCTGAGTCTATTCAACAAAATA
>LPNX011088978.1:0-210689 GCA_001517045.1 Pseudotsuga menziesii
CCCAACTACTGACTCCTGCATAGCTACAGGGAGATGCTCTATCCGTATCGTAGGTACTCGCTCGGTCAGCCTGCCTAGCTTCACCTCGAGTACTCTGATCAAGCCTGGGTCTCCCCCTGCAACAGGACGTACAAAGGTACGTGGGTGCCCTTCAGGGCGGACTGGTCCAATATCTGCATTTTGACACATAAATAGGGTTTAGACTTGTGCATATGTATATATCCTATCATTTGAAAATCCATAAAAATTTGATAATGATAAAAAATAAAAAATAACTTACCCATCTCTCCCCATGCTCCTCCTGGAGGGAGGACTAGGTCGGGATCACCTTGGAAATCTAACCCGGTGTATGGAAACTGTTCCAACACCGGCACCTGCCATTCCCACCATGTATAGAAATCATCATCATACATGCTATGTACTACATTTCCTCCTCCTTGACGGAGGAAGATATCTCCCCACCGGCTCAGCCTCGGCTGCTGTGGATGACGGACCTGTAATGGTATCGCAGGGCTCATAGCTGGCACCCTCTCAAAGAAGAACGCTACCGGTATACTACCATAGCCAAAGTTCTTCCGCCTTCCCCTCCTACAGTTGGACAATTTCCTCTTCATGATGGGGGCAATTCCCGTACACCAATCAAAGAGAGTGCCTCTAAAGCAGTCCACCGCTACTCTCATCTGAGTCCTGGTGGCCATGTGTAACCCTGCTGACCCTGAAAGTATGACAATAGTACTGGCCAATACCTGAAGTGTAAGATCCTGAATATCTGCAATGAGAACGTTGCTGCCTTTCTTTTGAGTACCAGGCCTGCAGAATACATCGATATAGTTCTGGACACTCAGGGGGTCTCCACCCCTGCCAGTGCCTTCCAGGTTCACCGGTGCTCCCCGATGTGACAACCCGGATATGAAGTAGATGTCTTGTGTGGTAAGCTCCAAAGTCTCACCTTGGATATTGAACATGCCCAGGTCATGGTCCCAGTAATGGACTAAGAACTCTAATATGCGTACATTGGCCCGCATGGGCGATGTGCAAAAGAACTTGAGAAGCCCACTAGTCCTCAATGCTTGGATAGTAGGCGGGCTTTGGAGAGCCACTTGATCCATAGCTTCATGTTCCCTCTCTCTCCACTCCAGCACTATGTTTTTCCTGACAAAAACATACAAATTTGATTCAGTATTCCATAATAAAATTTAAAAATTTTGACTATTTTTAAAACATTTAACCTATCACACAGCATTCGCGACTGTCCATTGGGACAAGTCGCGAGCCATTCGCGACTTTCCTATGCAGTAACTCGCGAATGGAACTCGTATTCGTGACTATTAAGCTTAGCAACCCATGAATACATTTTTCCACATTTTAGGTTGAGGAAAAATACTGAATTAACCCCTAAATTAAAAATTTGTTTGGATCAAATTGAAGAGCTAAGGGTGTAGATTTCCCTGAAGCTGACGGTTTCTGAATCCGACGGTCCAATTGTCCACAGCGATCAATCAAAGATAGAGGGTAAACTTTCCTTTTTGGTTCATAAAGTGCAAATGGTATGAAATGTTTTGATTTTCAAACTATTAATAGAAATAAAATTTCGTAAAGTGGGTCTTTTTATATAGTTTGAAATGACAATTGATTAATATCACCTTCTTTGTGCCTTGGAACAGGTTTACCAACTTTTACAAAGTGTTGATGCTTCTATATGGTGGTTTTTTCTCTTTCCAACATATGTTGGCATCTTATCACTCCACATTAACCTTAGTAATCAACATTTTTGCCACGGACTATGGTATTTTAAGCCATTAGTCCCTTGTCTCTACCATTGTTCTTCCGTGGCTAGGATCCCTTGTCATGAGTATCATTCTTATATGCCATTGCCATCCTTTGGTACTCATTCCGTCACTGTTTCAGGCCCAGGGGTTTCCTCATAGCTATTTTTCATGCCAAATAGAGCTTCTTATGAACCTCTTTTTACAAGCTATCCATTTATAGGACTCCCCAACCTTATGGAGTTTCTTTAGGCCCAGGTCTGACTCCTTCAAAATAGACTTGACTGCCGAGTTATCTCGTCCGTTCAAGCTCGTTAAGAATATGTGAACGGGCATCCGCATTGGTGGTAGGTTATCTCTTTCTCGGACCATGCGGAATAATACGAGAAAGGATCACTCTCTTTTCTTCGGAATTGAGAAGAGTATTCTTAGGTATAGGTTTATCACTTTTCCGGACCTGAGGGACTAAATTTACGGAAAAGGAACGCCCGGTTTGAGATTAGTTTTCTCTTTTTCGTGCTCTGGACCCAAACATGAAAAAGATTCCCAGTGTACTTTGTCTCTTTGTCATGCTCGTTAAACACTAAAGAACAAAGCAACGAGTTTATTGTTGTAAGCCCCATTTCTCGTAACCAAATGGATCTTTCCGAGTGATCTTGCTTTCCTTCACACTCATAAAACTCAAGCTATTTTATGATGTTTTGGAAGGAGCATTGGGTAGGTGGTAATTTAACCTTTTTCGGACCTCCCCGACTAAGTACAAAAAAGGTTCACCTTTTCTTCTTCGGAAGTTAAGAGAGTTCTTCTGTGGTTTGTTTTACACTTTTTCAGCCTCAGGAGACTAAATTGGACGAAAAAGGACCCCCCTGGAGTCTTTTGGCATTTTCAGACTCTCTAAATGTGAAAATACCGCATGAGCATGTACTAGTTCGGGCTCATTAAATCCACGAATCAGTGTATCAAGCATTATTTTCCCATCTCTTCAAGCTTGTTAAAAAATGAAGAGGGAACCGAGTTTACTTTCCTGGACTCATTAAAACTTAACAGAGAAGGTAAGGAAGAAGTTTTCTCTTGTTTTCAGTAATGGCAGCATGTCATCCTTGAACATAGCACTCTTTGCTTTTCGATATCCATGTTTTAGTATACACTTGTGTTCAGCTATCACTTTGAGTTTTGACTCCTCCTCTTGTCCATTATACCTGGGGAATCTGATTATGTCTCCTACATGACAGATAAGTCTAGTTGTTCTATCTATCTGTTGTATGTTGCCTTGGGTCATCTCTGTGTCGTGCTCACTGTTCAAGGATTATACCTAATGTCTGATCTATCACCTGATCCTATTACTATTATATCTGTTATCCATTTACTTTTGTCTCCCTTCTTTTGCCCAGTTCCTAGTCACTCTTGTGATCCGTTGGAGGATCCATTGCCTTCCTTATCACAGTATGGTTCCGTTTTAGCACTTCCTAATGACGAAGACCTAGAGTTTTGACGACAGTACCTCTGGATTCACTCTCATCATTGGTGAACTCCTTTGTTTCAGTTGTCAATTATCATTTATTGGCTGACAAACTATTTAATCCTCTCCATGTTCGACTTCAGCTTACCCTTATTCACATGGCTTGGATTGTACTGGTTCTTTGGGATCATTTATGAAGACCTTAGTCCCTCATTGTGGGCTAAGTTGCGCAAGATCATGTTCTATTCTGATATCCAGCTCCCAGATCTTTGAAGACTCATCATTATTGTATTGTGGCTTTGATCCACTTTTGTAATATACGTGGTTTCTACCCGTATCATATGATGTAATCAAATATTGTAAAGGAGCCAGTGTTCCAGTAAATTGAACATAGTATCCTCAGATGTAACATTGTATATCACATCATTATGTATTTGTTTCAGGTACTCTCTCTGCTCCATTGGATTTCTGAGTTTCTCCAGAGTTAAATATTATAATGTATTTCGGCCATCGTTCCCCTCTGACCTCACACATTAGGGGGAATCTGTTATACACCTGAGTGGCACCTCTCCGTCTGAGTGCTGATATCCCTCATGTCGGCACACAAAAGGACACTTATGGATAGAGGTTTTCCCTTAACACTATAACTTGGCTTGTCATGAAATACATTCTACCTTCATCCAGCTAGTTACTTTGCCATTTAGCCATGTTGGGATGTATTCGCGACTCTCATTCTTAACAACTCGCGAGTCATTTGCGAGTCTCCTTCACAACAAGTCGCAAATCCTTGTATTCGCGGGTTGCGCTTATACATAGTTGTGAGTCATTCGCGGGTTGCTCTACTACATACTCGCGAATGTACTTCTTAACATAAAAACACAAAATCATGCGCTAATGGGAGTTTAGTTAAGTCATTTTACTTAATCTCCCTAACTGCTACAACTTCCCCAACCTTCGAGAACTGCCTTATTTCACCCATATAAATACAGGCCTTGGGGAAGGTTGTAGGGACTTACACTTTGGAGCAAAGTTATGCTGGTGGATTGTTTACAGAAGTCTTTGGAGCAGTGAAACTCAGAATCCTTTGGTGACAAAGGAGTCCTTGTCTCAGACGTTTGGTTGTACTCTGAACTTTCTCATTATTGATAATAAAGAGATTACTTCTTCCACATGTGTCTTATATATCTTGGTTTGATAATTGTTTATGCTTCAGTATTTCATATTTGGATTATCTAACCTGCTAACATATATATATAAATGATTCTATATCTGGAAGATTGTCTTTGAACAGGTGAAAGAGGAGTGAACCTTGGAGACTTTGGAAGTGGAGCAGATTGGAAGAGGACTAGCATGGATCGAACGTCGTTTAACAAGTAAGTTCCTTTAACCCTCCTATTTCCTATTCTACTCTTCAGAAGTCAATTGTCTGCAAGTGTTTGAGTATGTTGGTAATCCTTGACCTACGTTTATTAGGTGCATAATCCCTTACAACAGAAAGGACCTTTCTTTTCATATGTGTTTTTTCATGAGGGTAGGCCACAAATTTGGTCACTCACAAGGCACTTATTAGGGGGAATGCAATAAGGACATGACCTTATTCTCCAGGAACCCCTAGTCTCTCAACAAGGTTGACAGAACTGATTTAACAAGGTATTAGTCGTTGTACCAAATCCCCACCATGGGGGGATTATCTGAATGATGTGCACGGAGCATGGAACCTTTGATATCCCCATCATAACGAGATCATGACAGTTAATTAAAAATATTAAGTAGGTGAATATTTGTAGGGCATGTGCATATCTTGAAACCCTTGACATTCCTGCTACAAAGACAAAAGAAACCATTAAATTAAATTATTAAGGCGGGGGGGGATAAAAGTATTCTAAAAACATTTAGAAAAATATTCTAGAGAATTATTATATGAAAATAAATCCGCAATTAATTAAATTAATTAAAAAAACTATGAATAAAGAAAAGTGAGCAATTACAATTAATTAATTGCAAATTAAAAAGATTGAAGAAATATTTAAAATAGGAAATCATGGAAACTCAACTAGAGTAAAATATCAATTAAAAATAAGAAAAATAGAAAAGTTGAGAGAGTTGAAACTAGGAGGGTAAGTAACAAAATGAAAAACAAATTATCAAATAAACTATAAAAAGAATGCAGGGATGCATGGAGGTTTTTTTAAAAGTTATAAAGAGATGAAGAGGGAATAAGGATCTCATCTATTATACCCCAGTGTTTGATGACAGAGGATCTATGGCACTTTCCAGGTGTATTTTGGATGGTGTGGTTCACTTCAGTATGAGAGAGGTTGGGATCCTCGCAGCAATAGTCTTCTAACCAAATTTTTTGCTAGATTTTGAATCGTCGACCTCGTTGCAGCTCGAGGGTCCCAGGGGAAGGAAGGTACTTGTTGGGTACATTAGGGTGGAATCCAGTGGAATTCTACTAGTTGGAAATTAACGATCGAGTTTCCAACAGACTTTCAGCGACTTTGCCATGATTTAACAAGTCGATACCTTTATGTGTTAATTTCCATTATTTGCTTAAATAAATAATTCTATATCATTAGATATGAGGTTGATAATGATGGCAGAGTTGATTTTATGTTAGATGAGCTATTAGGTTTTGCAATGATATTGTTTAGATTATGAATCCATGGTTTCTGTAAAAGAAAAAAAAAGTTGTGTTAACTTTATTTTAGATCTATTTGTGAAGATGCACATGTTTATTGTTGAGTTTATTAGGGACCAAAGGGAGGGTCCCTACAAAAGGAAGTGACTAGAGAAAAACCCCAAAGAATGACACCTCTACTATGGAAATTGAAATATAATAAGAATCACCATTGAGGTAAGAAATTAGATTCCATATCACATGTACTAATAATGTTATAGAACTTGCAATATTTATATTTAATTGTTTCTATGGTATCTAATATTTTTTTTTCATTTATGTTCGTAAAGGTAATCAATGCATCAATGATATTCCTGCACAAGAAATGAAAAGATAATCCATCCAATTCAATGGGTTGTCCTATTACGATAAGCTACAGCTTGCTCATTCATTTAATATGATGCACATCACGAAGACTGTTACATAAACATTATTGACAATCATAGATGGAAAGAGTAAAAAAGATAAATCAACAAAATTTGTAGAAACATTCAATAATTTGATGATGTAATGGGAAATTTGATTCATTACTCCAATAACAGACAACGAAACAGTATTACATGGTTATTTACATAGTAAGAAAACAATGTTGTAAAATATTTCATTAAGAAATTTAAATTTCCCATTAGTTTTTATTTGAACATAAATAATATATTAATGAAGAAAGTAGAATTTGGCAAGGTAAAAATTCATGATTGGCATATGTTTATTAAGATATTTTATTAAATTAATATTCTTTTTTTAACAAAATGGTTTTGTTTTGAATTTTTTGATAAAATAATATGTCCTTTTGTGTTTTGGTTTTTTCTCTCCTAGACAACTTTGATAACAACATAAAACAAGTTATATATGATATCAACAAGTACATGAGGTAAGATGTCACAAGTTATAATAAAAATGTTAAGTACCCAATTGACATAGATGTGATTTACTTGCATTGTATACATATATTTATTATCGTTTTCGATCCTACATATTTAACTTTCATCAACATGCTTAGGTGGTTGTCATCTAAAGAAATCCCTAAAGAAGATAAAATGTATTGGAAAACACAAATCCCTTGGCTAATGTGTGAATTGAAAATGTGTCTTCCTCCAACCTATTTCAATGCATAAGAACACTACCTAATACACCAAGTTGAGGACATTAAAATATGTGGACCAATACACACAAAGTCAAAATCGATGGTGGAGAGGAATTTGAAGGCATTGAAAGATTTTGTTAGACAAAGACCACATCTCTAGGGATATATGGTATGTCAATCTTGAAGTAGCATCACTACATATTAATGTGCCTCACAAATTTTTATGTTAATCCAAAGAAAAAATATGAAGGGGATTTTTTGTTGCAGAATGGTAGAATGAGGAATGTTAAAGGTAATAAAACAATAGGGATCTACTTATATAATATTGTATATTATTTTTTATTATCAATTTCATAATTTTTTAATCTTATAAATTTTATTCTTCCATCAAATTTTAATCTTTACTATAAGTACCTAGTTATTCAACTATTTTTTTGTCATTCAAGTACTCGAGAGTTGGATCCACTACATTTATACATTGTGAATAGTTTTGACTGGATAAAGGAATGGATATAATGATTTACAAATGCTTATGATAAATTATCATGTGATGGGATAGTGTAGTTGATTACAAGATCTCATTATTCTTGATATGCCAATTTTACACAAAGGCAATTTGATTTAGAGAATGGTGCAAAAGATAAATAGGTGATCATTACCCACCTTGTTTCCGCTATATTAGATGCACTAGAATTCTCTTTTGTTCTCTAAATTTCAAGATGTTGGTATAGATATGATTATTAATTGACAATAGTGCATTTTTTTATATCAAACAAATATTTTGGTGTAGGTGAAACACCACGAGGATATGTTGTGCAATGGTAGAAAATTTCACATCAAATAGTTGCATGATAAGAAGAAAACTCATGATTGTGGGATAACTGCAGTTTTCAATGTTATTAATATTTTCTCTAGCACTGGAAGGCATCCTAAAGTATCCAAAAATTGATACTATAGATAGATACACGATATACTTCAGCTAGACTTTGAATCCTTTAACGTAGTTCTCTTCAGGGTATGTTGGTACATGTTATGAATGAGTGAATGTGATGCTCATAGAACTATTATTAAACATGATAATTGATTTATCATGATTAGTAAAATGTTATTTGAGCCATTTATAGAGCCTCGTGTCTTCATTTGTCCAAAAAGCTTTATTATTCCTATCCAATATAGCTATCATTATGATGTATTTCCTATTCTTACACAAGAAAAAAATAGATTCCTTCCTCAAAGACTTTCTCATCATATTAGCAAAGAACATAATAAAATATAAGCCACTTTCAAGTAACATAAGACAGATCCAAATATGAAATTCATATATTCTCATGCAAACTAATAATAACACATAGTTGGGTGGGAGAGGAAGAATATTGATCTATTGTAAATATTACATTACAACCATTCAGATACCTAAATACCTATGTCTTGATGTAGCATTCCCTCCAATAGAGTAAATATCCTCCTATCCTTAACCACACATATTGTTACTTTTTTCACGGTGTTGTTTGATCATACTATAGTGTAGGATCCAATTGAAACCTATTCAACCACCACTCATTATCAACATGGCACTGAATAAATTAGTCACTAGTTTTTCCTTAACAATGGAATTGTGAGCCAATAATAAATTAGTCACTAGATTTTCCATAACAATGGAATTGTGAGCCAATATGTATTTTCACACTGAACTCCTCCACAGTTGATGTGCTTTCAATAAAATTCTCTTTCTCTATTCTCTCAACCTTGAGCCATTTATTTGTAGTCTAGGAAGGTGATTATCTGAAATTTTAGAGTGCAAACATGATGCACAAAAACATTCCATGCATGGTTTTCATTCCTTCCTTTCTTATTCCAAGCTTTATTTAACTTTCTATAGCTTTGATATATGTCGTTATTCTTCTAATTTTACTAAGAAAGAGAAAATTTCATTGTTTTTATTTAAACAATCCATGAAACTCACACTCCTCCTTAAGAAAAAATGTGTTGAAATTATTCCTCTATTAACACAAATATATTAAAATAGAATTGCAATAACCGAAAGATCAACCAAAGACATTATAAATAATAAGATACCTTTGTTTATGATATCAATGATGTTTCATTTATTGACTCAAATCATAGTAGTACGAAAGAAGCAAAAGTGACAAGATGAAACATATAATAGTCCATATTACCAACACACATTTAAAGAGTAGATTTCAAATCAAAATAAGGAAAAAAACTGGTTCATCGCTCACAACCACAAAATCCAATTTATCCCGTAACATGACCTTGAAATATTCTACTCATTAAATTTCACAAAATCAGTTTTTGAAAATTCAACGTGAAAAAACCCAAAACCCAAATCCCACCTTTGCACTTGCTTTGATCTTCTTTTATACAGTTCAAAAAATATAGCTTCCCAAGATTATTAAGTTTCTTTCTTGCAAATGATGATTGTTGAGCTTCATATTCATCCTATATAGAAAATAATATTCAAATACTTATTTTGTTTATAGTCTACCTTGACATTTGTCATCAACATAGGATACCTATATAACATGTTGGTCATAAAGGATCATGAACGTCCATCAGAATATTAATTGCTTCAATATGACCTCATAATTGGCTAACTCCTTTGAAATTGTATTCATGTATCTTTTGAGTGTAGTGAAGTATGGCTTTATAAAGTTGATATGTCTAGAGAGTGTAACGATAAAGTATTTAAGCACATCCTTGGTAACTCTATGTACAATTATGATGGAAATTATTTTGCTTCACATGAATTACTCCAAATATTTCCAAATTTATTATGAGCTTTTTGGGGTTTCCATGGGACGTATGGGAGGTTGATTTCAATTCTGAATGTCCTTCTAATCACTTACAATTACTAAATAAGTTGATAATCTCTCTTTCCAATGAAACATTAGCCATCAAATAATTGTGTAAGGCTGTGTAGCTGAATTTGTGATCTCATTCACTCATCCTATGTTTTCATGTACATATCTCTCTTATATCTTGCATCTCTTTAAATAATCCATGTCCAGTTAAACCCCCTATAAAACAACTCTTTTATTCTAAATTTGTCTCCTAAAATCCTAGAACTTTGAAGCATAGCCCTAATAGTTTTGCATATTCATGTACATATTCATTTGAATAACATTTAGTTCATATTGAAGCTCATAGACATATTTCTAAATTTTTCAAGGATGCTAGTATTGGCTCTGATATGAGCCACTTGTCTCTCTAGCTCAACAACACTTTTTATATATGGATCTCTTGTCCACTATATTTTGAACATTAAACACAATTGATTGGTAGAAAGAAACTACTATAGATTTTATGAAAGATGGATCATCACATATATTTGTGATAAACTTTGTTTAAGTGCTCACTATTAGTCGAGGGAGTTTGGAATAGTTAGTTTCTTGTTTGTTTTGCTTACCACTTGCTTCCTCTTTCATCAAATAAGTAAGACTCAAGACATGCCATTCCTTCATATTTATATAGTGTGAAGCTTCTTGGGCATGTATCATGTATTAGGAAATTTCCTCCTATAATGGTTGAAATAGGAGTCTTTAGAGGTATACCAAACATAGAATTCCCAACATCCATTTGTTGAGATTCCTAATTTATTTTCTTAGATTCCTAATTCCCTTCATCTCGGATTTGTGTTGTGCTTTACAAGTTTCTTTTGCATAATTTTGTGCCTTTGAATATTCGTCTCTTTCCTCAACCTCAACCTCTTCCTTATCTCCATAAAATTGAGACTATCATCTGTGTTCCTCTTCACCAAGGAATTAATTTCTTCATATACCCCTTCTCTTTATCTCTCTAATGCCTTTATTGCCATTATTCTTGCTTCTTCTTCTTTTTCTTGTTGTTCATGTTTTAATGCATCATTGTCTCTTATTTTTCTTATTCAAGTGAACAAGATATCTTGAAATAATATTCTTCCTTACAATTCTCATTCTAATATGGCCACCTAAACTTGAAGCATGACGATTCTTATATATTATTCCCTTGCAAGCAAGCCAATGCTTATATACTACGCCCTAAGGATAATACCTTGTGAATCTCTCTTCTACAAAGTGGGAGGCCTCTAATGCTTCTACCTCTTCCTTGTCCTCTGTAATCTTTTCTATAATTTTGCACCTACAATATTAATGGGAAGAGGGGGCCAAGTTTCCTTCTTAGCTACTAAGAGGATTTTAGATACTTTGTTTACAAAAAATTGATATGCAATTTCTTGTAATGCCAGTTTGTTTGGGATATATAATAATATGTGTAGGCTCATTGTAACCCCAAAGATCCTAATATAAGTGTCATTTTTAGTTACATACCATTCACCAATGGGATTAATTTTCTATGTATCCTTCCATGATATGCACTGATCAGGTGCACATAATAGTAACTTTTTTTACATTAATACCAAGGAATTCTCAAAAACCTTAAAATAATGAATTCTATATTTATGTCCCCATAATAGTTGTTACTACAAATTGATAGGGGGATCAGTTGGATTCCACCTCTATGTAATACCCCCAGTCTTGACTTGGAATGTATTTAAACAAAATGATGTAAATGATGTAAATAAGGCTAGTATGGATTCTTAGCTGTGTGGAGCTCAAGGCCAATGCCTAACTAGTGAATGGCTAGGAATGTATGATGTAAATATTTTTTTTTGGACCGTATGGTTGGATTGTCATGATAACTTGAAATGTATGTAATTATTATGTTGCACAAATAATAAAATGGTCCAAGGTGGCTATGTAAAGAGCACTAGAGGGACTATGATTCCACTAGAGGGGAAGATGAAAGGGGGCCTATGGGAGACTAAATCTTTTGCTTCGAACTGTCAACCTTAGAATTCATATAAATTATGCCACATGATTTGAATAATCCAATCAACTTATTTTTATTTCCAATCATTGAATGCATGTGTAAGGTTGGTGGAAAAAGTCACCTCATATATTTATTGAAGCATGGGGTTGAATGCACTCTTGTGACAATTCTGTCAACTTTCAGAAGTCAAGCTACAACTACTTGGAGTCCTTTCTTCTATGGTTAGAATCTTTGTCAGTTGTATTTTCACCTTTATCTCATAACCCTTGGAGTCAACACTCATTATGTCATTCTTCCAGGCATATCTACACTATGCAGAGCTCTCCATTAATGTTCATGGCTATTACCAGATTATGTATAACCCATAAATTTTAATTTAGTGAGAGAGTTGTAGATTTGAAGGGAAAATATATGGATTCAGGTGAGTAGAGAGGTTCAGAAAGCTAGGAACCCTTTCCCCTTGAGTTCTTCTTCGTCTGCATGCCTCAGAAGCCATGTATTGAGTCTACAGGTGGTTCTCCAACAACATACATCATATTGGCCTCCTTCTATCCATACACTAGAATCACCTGGTAAGAAGGATTACCCAAGGGGACCATGGATCAGTGAAGGGGGTTCCTAAGCCCAAAAGGGTGTTGTGTAAGGAAGGTATTATGGGAGCCAAGGCTGTGATGGCTGAGTGAGATCCATGTAGAGCTCTGCATGAGCACTAGGCTAAGCATAGATAGCAGAACAATTTGTGGGATGAGAGATAGAATCTTGTAGGTGTTTCCTTCGTTCTAGTGGGCCTATAACATGGTTTGGGGGAGGCCTCTTTGCAGGAAGAGTATATGCTAGATAGAGTGCCTAAGGATGAGTGGAAAATCACTCTTATATAGCCAGTTGCTTGGAACTTATTTCTTTTAAATATAAGTATTCTCTTGCATTTCAATATGCAATGTTTGTAATTGATGCATATGATGATTATGCTTGTATATGCATGTTATGTGTGTGTGGATCCATTTTATTTCCATTGTGTGTTTTTATTATTCATTTGAACACGCATTTTAAATATTATGAATTCGTAATATGGTTGTGGAGCAAACTTTAGAGGCCTTAAGTTCATTCATGTCCCCTTCTATTGGTTAGATTTGTGGATGGGTACATGGAACTCTATTTTATTTCTTGGAAGCTATTAGTTGTATATAATGTATCAATTAAATAATATGATGACATGAAAAATGATGTGAGAATCCTTACAATTATATGCTTGTATCTGGAGATGGCATGTTCGAGAGAGATTTACAGGATTGAGGCCCATTTAAACATTATGCATGATTGGGTCGCATGATGGTCTAAGGAGACTCTTTAAATAGAGTAACACCTTCATCCCCATATAGTCTATTGATAAATGATGTTTTAATCCTATAGGGAATCATCAGGTACTTGGTATGATATGGCATTTTTTTCCTTGTCTTGAGGTATTTCTTATTGATCCACCATCCCTTTAATAGTTCATGGTAGATGAATTTTAATTGAAGGACCCATTCTTATGTGAGGTCCACTCGAGGACTAGAGAATTTGTATATTATTTTCAAAATTTAAGGATAAAAAGATGAAATTGCATTTCCCTTAAAATCCATGATTATCCTGTTGTCTACGTCTTTTTACTCAATCACCTAGGATACTACCTCTTCACAAAGTGGGATTTTTGGTCTTGCAACAACCTTGTACAAAGATGATTTTTTTATTAGTTTATAACTCCCTTATCTATACTGTTTAATCTTGGTGCAAGTGGTGATTTGGGGTAAGTATCCTTTCTAAACATAAATTATATTTCGCTCCACTAATAAACACATTATGCAACGTGACAAGAACTCTAAATAGTTATATTTTTAAGGGTGCATTTAGTGGCTATTTTTAACCCGAATCTAAAAATGGTGCTACTGGTAGCACAACATTTTTCTTCAGGTGTAAAATTTCAAATTTTGGGAAACCCATTGGGCTAATTTTTTTTTAAGCACATAAAAAAACCAATATTTATGACAAATGTATGATGTTTTTCAAAATAATTTAAAAATATACATCAAATTGAAACAAGAATTTTTTTTTTGTAAAAACGTATTTAAATTTACACAAAAAACTATTTAAGAAATTAAAAAAAGCTATAAAATTTAAAAATAAATAAACTATTAAAAATAAAAAAACACTATTGAAAACATAAAAAAAAAAACCCTCCCTACCACTCCCCCTCCCCTTCACTCCCCTCTCCTGTTATCCTGCCCCTCCCCTTCGCTCCCCTCCCCTGCCACATCGTCCCTCCCCATTACTCTCCCCTCTTCTCCTCTCGACTAGGCCATCATCCCACTCCCCTCTCCTCCCATTCCCTTCCCCTTCCATCTCCCCTCTGCCACCTCCGCTATCCCCTCTCACTTCCCTCCCTCCACTCTATTTCCCACTTGTCCTCCCTCCCTACATTGTCGTTGTGCCCATCGAGCAACAACTTGATGTCGTGCATTGATCCGTTCCTCGATGTGAACATTGGTGGGCACCCCATGGTGCCTATAGAGCAATGACTCGATGCCTGTCGTTTCCTAATGGGCACAATGACGACATAGGGAGGGAGGTCGAGTGGGCGGTGGAGTTGAGGGAGGGGGGTGTGAGGGGTCGGGGGAGGTGGCAGAGGGGAGGGGGAAGTGAGGGAGCGAGGAAGGGGAAGGGGAAGCAAGGAGAGGGGAGGGGAGGAGAAGGGAGAGGAAGTGGAGGTGGGAGAGGCGACGAGAGAAGGGAGTGGGGTGGGGACAGGGTAGATTAGTGGTGTAAGTTTTTTTTTTTAGTTTTGTAATATATTGTTTTAATTTTTAATAATTTTTTGTTTTGTTTTTAAAATAAAATTTTCATTATTATGATTACTTTTTTTGTTTTGATAATAATTTCAAATTTTTTAATACATTTTTTTTAATAAAAAATACAATTTTTATGTTAATAATTTCAACTTTTCAATAATTTTTTTTAAAATTTTTAATAAATTAAAAAACATTATTACTATGGTTTTTTTAATTTATAGTAAGTTTTCAACTCATATATTTTTAATATATATTTTTTTAATTTTTTTGTAAGTTTTACTATATATATATATGATTTGTTTTTATAGTTTTTTTTCATTTTTTCATTTTTTATTAAAAAATTACAAAACAATTATAAAAAAAAAAACTTTAGAAAAAAAGTTAAAAACAAGAAGAAGCAGAAGTCATTGCTGGGAAGAGGGGAGGCCCTATATATCAAGAACATGATTTAAAAAATGTTGTAATGTTAGCACTAGTTTTCGATTTAGAGGTTGATTTTAATATTTTTCTACATGATATTGATCATTAAGTCCATGCTTTCAAACAAGTTATAATTTTATCCTTTGAAAAAAAGGCCAATATGCTGCCGGTAACATTAATTTTCTATTCAATGGTTGATTTTAAGGCTATTGTTTGAAACAATATGGGTTTTTAAAGAAATGGGTGTATTTTTAACCTTGAAACAAAAGAGAGTGCTACTAGTATCATCACTTTTCAATTTCAAGGTTGATTCTTGTGTTTTTGACACAAAAAAATGGAGTTTTAGGGTTAGAGTTCTTGTTATGAGTATAGAGTTCTCGTCAGGTTGTATAATTTGTTAATAGTTGGTGATTATCAATATAGAATTTATTATCTCCATAATATAGTCCAATAATAATGACATATGATTCTACTTCTAGTTCTTGAGATTCTTCCCTTTTTATGTTTAACTCCACTATCACTTCATTCTACCTTTTCTGTGTTCTTGAGGCCATTGGAAACCTACATTTCATTCATGAAAACACCAAATATACAACCAAGAAGAGTATTAAACAAAGAAATAAGAACATATCACATTTCTCTTTTGACCATGTCCCATGATAAAAGGCCTATGATAAAGGGGAATTATGTCACAAATTGTATGAGAGCTCAATGACTTGTGTTGTACTTTGGATGGAACAAAGGATTTATTATTATTATTTATAACTAGTATTACTTGTATCATCGGTGAGAATACCATGGGGATACCACTAGTGTTCTCTTCCCATATGTGAAGCATGTTCACAATTTTACACTGTATCATCATCTCCAAGAATAATTTCATGGATTACTTCTTATGGGCCACCAATGCAATGGATATATAAACAAGAGGAATGAGAAGGGTGGGTAGGTATTGACTCTATGCCATGCTAGTTGGGAGCATCTATTGAGTGAAAACATCACTTTTAACTTGAGAGGGATTGTAGGGGACACGCCATTGTATATTCTTTATTTTCATTTACATTCCCCTTTTATTAACACTTGGATTCTATTGATTTGATTATGGAAATGAGTGAATAAGGATTCTAATACAAAACAATGCCTATCCTTTTATATGGCTGAACCAAGCTCATACGGCATTGTTGGTCCTGAGGCAAGGGCACCCATTAAATAATGGGACATTGGTTTTAAATTAGGGGTGTGCATTGTAAAATATTGTTGGGTAGGGTTTCCCATTGAAGCGATCGAGTGACTGGTGTTTCTTCCCTAAATGTGGATTATTAGTCTAGTCAAATGATGGTGGTATATATACATCCCATTAAAACTAGTCAATCGATGGATCAACAAGTATTAGTATGTGAGCCCTAATGGAAGGATCAACAAGTATTTGTATGTGATCCCTAATGGAGGGATCAAGAAGTATTAGTATATGAGCGCTAATATATTGGATCCCCTTCATTTGGAATGCAATTGTAAATTGTAAAAATAAATGATGGGTAAAAGGTAAGAGATAAATCTTATTTGATAGAAATACGTTAACTGGCTTTGTGGAGGTGCAATTGAAACCTTCCTCACTCAACTAGATGTTAACTGGATTTGTGTAGGTGCAATTGAAACTTTCCTCAGTCAACTAATGAATATTCCCAAAAATCTTGAATAGCGATAGGTATTAGTCGGTTCAATGGTCGAATCATGGTATTCTCTTTTGTTATTTGCGAAATCGTAAAATATTCATGGTGTATCCACTTATAAGTTCAAACAAATGAATGTGAAATGCAAATCGGTAGGATTTTAAACTTAAGGTTTATCATGGGTCACATAAAGTTGGAATCACAACTTGTCAAGTTTTTGAAACATTTTGGGATGGAGATATATGTAAAGATGTTTTATTTCATGAGCATGTGCCAATGTGCCATGTTGCATCCCACTAGTCTTTGGGATTGTAACATGTCAGATGGAAAGGAATTTTCATGGTGTGATAGATGGTTTGATTATCCATAACTAAAATTTGTTGCGTTGAGCGATATGTTGCATGAAAATAATGTTTATTGGAAGAAAAAACGAGTCATATAGTTGAGTTTGGGACCTTGTGTTGTGTCGTAGGAAATAATTTTTGTGCCATGCGACATATCAGATATTAGGAAACGTTTTGTTCATTGGGATCATCCCTTAAAGATGAAAATAATTTATGTTGCATGAAAAAAAATCTCCCGAGTCTAATAAGTGATGTTCAAGGAATATAAGGGAGAGATAAGGGAGTGATGTTAGAATTTGGGCATTAACATGAAGGAGTTTTATTTTCCCTTCTCAATTTTACATTTTATATTGTCTTGGAATAAGTTTTTCAACACCTTGGAAAGAACCAAGCTATATCTATTGGAATTTAGTCTATTTCCCTTTATCTTCATGTGATTTGTCTCATATCAATGCCAATATTTCTCACATGGAAATCCTTATCTCTATTGGAATTTAGTCTATTTCCCCTTATCTTCATGTGATTTGTCTCATATCAATGCCAATATTTCTCACATGGAAATCCTTATCTCGAATTGATTTCTTATCAAACCATCTCTTGATTGTAGTTGATGTATAAAAAACATTTTTTTGGCCTTCTCTTATTCTTCTTCTAGTTATAACAATGTATTGACTCTATTTTGGATAATTAAATAGGTTTTCCCTTATGAGGCCTATGATAGTTGGAGATTGGGTAAGAAAATATTAGGAAGGATGGAATTTTTCCCAAAACTAGGAAATATGAAGATGTTCCTAACACAACTTTGGGAGTCTCTCTATATTAACGCAAGGCATTCGAAAAGGAATTGCTCTAGTTCCTTTCATGATTGATTACATTTTTTTTAGGCTATAGATCAAGTTTTCATTTTTGTATTCAACTACAGCATTTCCCAAGGATAATAGTTAGATTAATATCTAAAAACATTTCCTTATCTAGAGAAAACTCAGTTAACTTTAAAGATTAGAAATAGGTAGCATTATCAAAGACTAGTGTCCATAGAATTTCAAAGCTATTGACAAGTTGACACTCCAAGAGCGTGATAAAAAATTCTTCATTGGCTCGAACCAAAAGTATTGCTTTGTTACATCACGTGAAATAATTTATGCCAGTTAGGATGTATTTTTTATGCTTTGATGAATTGAAGTCAATTCATCCAATGATTTCATTTAATTTTCTGAATATCACTATGTAGTGATTTAGGGATGATCAATGTATTTTGAGTGGACACTCTACCCATATTCAAGATCCATATGAAGCCGGTGAAATTAGAAAATTATTATTGCAAATTAAATAGATTTTGAGGGGAATCTTAGCTGTTAGGGTTAAAAAAAAGGCATTATGTAGAGGTTGGAAAGAGAAAAATAAAATTTATGGTAAAATTAGATAAACTAATATTAAATTTTGATAAAATAAAGAATAATAATAATAATTTTAAACTAATTAAATAATAAGGATGGGATAAGAACTTATGTCTAAATTGAACATTATAAGATGATAAGTTAATAGCAATGGTCAACTACAAATTTAGATCATCATACTATAGTATTAGTAAAAGCAATATAAAATGAATGGAGGTAGTAAATTAATAAATTAAGATTTTTATATGGGAGAAAAACATAATTAGAGAGGGTAGAGCAACTGGATTAAGAGAAAAACCGACATTTTTAAGGGTAAGGGTAATAGGATAAGATATATAACAAAGGGAAGATTAATGATGTAGTGACTATGAATTAGATAGTATAATATTTTTATTAATATTAAATAGAAATGTTAAAAATGATTTTATAATACAGTATTATAATAAGTTTAATACAAATAAAATATTTAAATTTAATAAAGTATTTTAATAAAATAATTAATTAAATATAATGTGTAATTAGATCATATTACTAAGATGATTAATAAGCCAAGGATGTTATTAATGGAGAAGTTTGTAATAATAGAATAATCATAATATTGTATTGACCCGAATTGACGAGATATAATAATAAAGCTAATTAATGAATATACTCGAAGAAATTAAAAAAAGATAGGAGAAAAAACAAACATGAAAATACGAGGGTGTTACTAAACTAATATGCTTATGTTAAGTAAAAAAAGGAATGTTATGATATGAAAAGTAAAGTAGGGGTAAAGTAAGAAAAGGTATTGGAAATAAAATTAATTTAGTCATAATAATAATGAGAGAAAATAATAATGAAGAGATCTAAATACTTAAGGATTCAATGATATCTATACTCATCAGTCAAATGGTTCTTTAATAATAATATGCTGTAACAAAACAATGAGATTCTTTTCTTCCAACACACTTTTAAAGAATTTGTCATCTCTTGACATATGAGTGGGATCTTTGAATAACATAGCTTAACAATATTACTTCTTTCAATATTTTGTACAATGTTGTGTTGCCAACAAAATGTCTTCTTGTATGACCACCATTATCAATATACTTCTTTCACTATTTTGTACAATGTTGTGTTGTCAACAAAATTTCTTACTGTATGACCATCATTCTCATCAAGGACCATTTCAACAACTTGTTTCTCAAGTCACCTGAGGAGTACTCCATTGTAGTTGTTTTGAAATACTATTCAAGTAATCAAATGTTACTGAGATGATTTTAGTCTCAATGCCCAGTTATTCTTAGATTTCATGTAACTAGGCATATTTTCATGCTACAAGTATTGAGTAAGATCATTGTACCACGATCTTGTGATTGTAATGACTTACATTTCTTCATGTGTATAGGGAGAGATATCTCATTTTCCCAACCTTCTTCCAATGATTCATATTGATATAATGATTTTTCTATGACCTTACATAAACCTTGATCCTTGAGAATCATAGCAATCATGAATTCTAGATCATACTTTTGAATGGATATCATCTAGTTTCCTCTACACTTTCCCAACTCCTTTCGAACAAATAATGATCTTACAACTGGGTGGGGTACAATTACCTTAGTGTGATTTTTCAAAAAGTAAGGTCTAAAATGTTCAATGGAATCATAAGTAACCAAATCTTGTTTGTTGTTTGTATGATGATTTAGTTCAACCCCATATAGACCAATTCTCACAAATTAAAAAAGATATTAATTCACTTCATCATATTTTTAATTGAGCACTACTTCAAGGGAATGGTCAGAGGAAAATATAAACAGTAGGACTTTAAAAAAAAAAAATTAGGTGTATGGAGTGTTAGGGAAACACCTATTGGTGATTTGATTATTTCAAATGCATTTTTCCTTACTAGTTCACTTAGATACACCATCGTTCTTGATATTTTTTTTGTAGTATTTTGAGGCTCTCTACAAATTCAACTACAAGCATATGTACAAATTTTATTTTCCTAAAAAAGGATTCCATAGGTTTTTTAATTTTAGGCATAACAATATGCATAATATCTCTTGTTCATTGAAGATACTGAGATTCCAACATTTTATATAACATGCCCTAATAGTTTTCCTTTTGAAACAACAAAGATTGTTTTCTTGTGATTGATTTAAATACCATATTTTCATCATCTTTCAAAAGTATATTTTATATGTTGCAAGTGGTCTCACCACCTATTTGCATATATAGTTACATAATCAATGTAGATCACTATACTTTGTCCAATCAATCCTCTAAAATCTATGTCCATTTCTCTTTGGAAACTAGATCCTACATTAATCTGGCTAAATGACATTCTATTGTATGCGAATGTCCCCCATCTCATAAGAACTGTGGTTTTCAAATGGTAAGGCTTAGCCACTAGAACTTGAATGTAACTAGAAATTCCATGTAGTAAGGATAATATTTCAACACCAAAGACAATCCACGTAATCTTTTCCATGGACGAAATATGCTAGTTGTCCTTGTTATATGCTTTATTTAGAACTGGGAAGTCTAGACATAGACTAATTTCCTTAGATTTCATTCTCATGGGAACTAGATTAGAAACCCAAGAAGAATGATGAACTTTAAAAATGCTATTAGTATGCATCATATTTTCAAGTCTTTTTGTATGAGTGGTTCTAGAGTTGGTTGTACATTTTGTAGTTTCTATTGAAATGATTGGTTAATTTTTACAAGATTATAGCAATATATATTATTTGCAAATAAACCTTAGCATCTCTAGAAGAAAGACAAATCAAAGAAACAAATAACATGAGAGTTTATCCTGGGAAATCCAATCAAGAAAAAACCAGGAAACCTTTGTATAGAGATAATAAATCCTGAGAACAGAGAGAAGAAGAAGAAGACGAAGAGAGAGAGAGAGAGAGAGAGAGAGAGAGAGAGAGAGAGAGAGAGAGAGAGAGAGAGAGAGAGAGAGAGAGAGAGAGTGTCTCNCTCTCCTAGACTACAGCAGTGCACCTTTTCTGTCTGAGTGGCTTGGTTTGAATGTGTGTAATAATGAGGAGGGGAGCCTCCTATTTATATTGATTTTCCAAGTGGAAAATAATTGGGGCCAACCTACCTTGAGGAAAATACAAAAATAATTTTTTATTTTATTTTATTCTTGCTTTTATTTCACCAAGGTTTATATAAATTATTTCTATGGTTTACATGAGTAGTTACATCAATATGAACTCCCATAGGAGGTACAAGGAAATACGATACAATTACTATAAGAATAAATTATGAAGTTGCACAATTTTCAACACTCCCTCTCAATAAGGAAGGTATTTTTTCGATATGGTCATCATCAATATCATGAACATCTGGGTATCTTCTATACATCTCATTTGTCTCGATCATATCTATACACATTGAAGGTTTTCAACACTGTCTGTCAAGAGGTTTATAAAAAATATGATCTACTCAATTCGTAGGTAGATCTATCAACTCTGAAACTCTACACAGTACGTTAGGTAAAGTGCAATCAACATCTTCATGTGTTACGAGTACGTCTCTACCTGAGAACCTAGACATATGTTACATGGCCATCTACTATCATTTCATCTCAAGTGATGGTGGGAATTATCCTACAACAAGTTGAAAACCTGGGCCAATAGAGGTCACTAGTGTACACGACCATCTACAACCTGTTCATCTCAAGGGCTAGTGAAAATAATCCAAAGAACAACATATTGAGAATATGAACATATAGTTTTCATCAGTGCACATGACCATCTATGTCCTCTCTGGGTCAAGATGCTGATGGGATTTATCCCATACCTAGCTGAGAACCAGGGTGAGCAAAAGCCACCTGTGTACACAACCATCTACAACTTGTTCATCTCAAGAGTTGGTGGGAATACCTCAAAGAAAACTAGATTGAGAATACAGATGTATAGTGGTCATATGCGTACACGGCCATCTACTACATGCCTGTCTCACAATACCAATGGGATTTATCCCATACCTAGTTGAGATTCAGAACAAGTAGAGGCACCTGTGTGAAATAACTATAGATATTAGTGCCAACTTTCCCTCTCTATGAGGGATTCATTTTATTCTATTCCAAGTCTTCTACAAAAGTATTCAAACTTTGTCTTGAGAAGAGGCTTGGTAAGAATATCTGCGGTATGTTCATCTATTAGAACATACTGTAATTCATCTGCACCTTTCTGCACAATATCATGAATGTAGTGATATCGGATTTCTATATGCTTCATCTTATCATGAAAAACAGGATTCACTGACATCTATATACAAGTTTGATTATCATAGTCATAATTGGTCCTAGAATATGGACAAACAATCCTGCAAGGAGTTTTCGAATCCATAATGCTTCTCGGGCTGATGTGTTGACATCCATATACTTGGCCTCTACAGTGTTAAGTGCTACTGAAGTATGCTTCCTGCTACACCAAGAAATCACTGCAGAGCCGAAACTGAAGCAACATCTAGAAGTACTCTTCCTATCTACAACATACCCAGTCCAATTTGAGTAAGAAATTCCTTCCAATGTCATATCACATCATGAAGCATATCTTAGACCATATCCCACAGTTCCACGTAAATATCTAAGAACATGTTTTGTAGTAACCCAATGAATATTCCTTGGATCACACATAAACTAGCTAAGGATATTCACAACAAAACATATATTCGGTCTGGTGTTCGTCAGATAAATCAGAGATCGAATCAACTGGAGATACATGGTGGGATCAATCAAATAGAATATGAAACTGATTCCCTTAGCTTCTTAAGGCTTTCATCCATCGGGGTATCCATGGACTTGTAGTCCAACATCCCGAATCTATTCAAAATATCAATGATGTATTTTCCTTGACTTAGGAAAATTTCCTTCCACTTCTATCATGTTTCTAATCCTAAGAAGTAATGCATCAATCTGAGGTTATTCATTTCAAACTCGAAGAAAATCTTTTTCTTACACCATGCAATTAGTTTCTCATTTCATGTGAGAAACAAGCTATCCAGGTACAGAACCAAAATCAGTGGCTCATTATCCTCAATATTGTATTAAATATTGGGATCTGTATCACCCTTGGCGAATCCCAAGTTTACCAAGTATCCGTCTATTCATCCATACCAAGCACGAGGTGCTTGCTTGAGCCCATATAATATTTTTATTAGTTTACATACGTGAGAATATTTCTCATGGACAATAAACCCTTATGGTTGTTCAATGTAAACTTTTTCCTCGATAATGCCATTGAGGAAGGAAGTGTTTACATTGATGCAACTTCCATCCCATAGTTGAAGCAATATCAATGATGGTTCTGATGGAAGTATATTGAGCCATAGGAGAAAATGTTCATCATAGTCAATTCCCTCTTTCTGAGAGAATCCTTTGGAAACAAATCTAGCCTTGTGTTTTTCCACACTACCATATGCTCTGTGTTTAATCTTGAAAATCCATTTGGACGTCACTACTGAATTCCCCTCAAGTTTCAGTACAACCTCTCATACATCATTCTCCATCATGGACTGGAACTCCTCTGTAATGGCATCCTTCCAAACTTGGTGTCTGGATGCTTCTTCGTATGAGGTAGGTTCTGAGTCAATGATGTGACTAATCAATGATACATAAATCGATAAACTCTGAGGTATTTTGATTTCCCAAAGGGTTCCATTTGGGGCTTCTATTGGACACAATGGTCACACTGAGAGGAGGGGGGTGAATCAGTGTGTAGGCAATTTAAAACTATTTTAACTTCTATCAACTAAGCATATTTCATCAATACATTCAATCATCATTACATAAGTATCCATCAAATAATCAACACTTAATCATAATCATATTATCAACTAGATTACCAAATCATAACAAGTATCACACCACAAGAGAAAAAAACATTTGTTTGGTAAACTTGTTTTATGTATTGTACATCGAATACAACGATCTTTGTGATTACAATTGGCACCAACTGATACAAAGAGAACCAAATATAACAACATGACCCAAACTGGTTTTCTTAACTCTAACTAAGAAAGGGTGAGGAGTCCAATCCTCAAGTGCAAGACCCAGCTTGCATCACTTTCATCAACCTCTATTCATCAGCCTCAGCTCATCAACCTCAACTCATCAACCTCTGCTCATTAACCTCTTCTCAACAAACTTGTCCACTATCAAGTCATCAAGCTTCATCTTGACCATCTTCCCAACTTCTTTGTCATTTCTAAATCACTATACAACTTTATCATCTCTCTGTTGAAATAAACTTGATAAAACAAAAAGAAACTTTCTGTTGCCACGAAAATACATTGTTTTCTGCCACAAATTGTCTGTTTCTGCAAAATTTCCAGTTGCAACTGAAATCATCTGATACCACTGAAATTGTCTGTTGCCACCGAATTGTCTGCTTCCACCAAAATTGTCTGTTGCCACCGAAATTTTCTGCTGCCACCGAAATTATCTATTTCCACTGAAATTGTCTACTGCCACCAAATTGTAAACTGCCACCAAATTTTTTTGCTGCCATAGAATTTTATGTTTCCACCGAAATTGTTTGTTGCCACCAAAATTGTTTGCTTCCACCGAAAAAGTCTGCTGCCACCGAAAATAAAAACACAAGAATTATAAACACATTTTCTTTGACTATCCTTCCCTCCCGTGATTTCCTTAGTTCATCATCTTCACCCAAAATTTCAGAGCTCCAATAACACAACTGAAATCCACACTAATTGAATGAGGACGTTGGCTTTATTTATACAATTTTTTCATGGTATTTTTAATGGCCGACCTGTCTTCAACTTTTATTTTTATTTTTATTTTATTTATCATTTTTCTAAGGGAGCCGACCTTTCTTTATTTTATTCTTTATTTTTGTTTAAGTTTATATGCCTATCCATGTGGTCTTAAGTTTGGGATTGCACACCAGATTTCAAGGGTTTAAAAAGGGCTCCAAGTCATACAAAATAATCATGTGCATCAAGTTAAAATATGCCAAGGTCCAACTTTCTTCATGTATATGGGTTCACATGCAACCATGATCACTATCATATCGATAAAGCAAGGATTTGAAGGTCATGTCCAAGTGTCATGTGTGTTGGGTTCCATGGGTTTCATCAACATGTGTGTGGTATTATTCATGTTGCACATGGGTTGCTATATTGGATTTATTAGGGCTTCAAAGACTCCATCTTCATAGCAATATTATCATGTTCAAGGTCTCCATATCATACATCAAGCCACGATGCTTGTGGGGATTTCAATACCAAGCCTCCAAAGCAAGAGAACCATGACCATAATCAAATAAAGGTAAGACTATAACACCAATAATCAAGGGTTCCAAGATCCATACTTCTACATGCCATGATCAAGATCATCAAGTCATCAAGTAATAAGTATTTTTGACATGCTAGGAGCATCAAGGTCATCGACACACATATAAGGCACACCATCATCAACAAACTAACAAGTGTGTGGGTTCAAGAACCAATGCACCACATGCAAGAGTTTCTAGGACTCTTTCAAAGATATACTATAATATTGAAACAAGATGCTTTCCATGGACTTCAATCCCATCGCATAGGAGTCCATCATCACTTGTACAAAGGTACATTCAAGCTCTATCATGATGATCATACCATGATGTGTGTGGGTGCCAAACCTTCACATACATAATGACCATCTGCAAGGGGAATGGGTCATTTGTACCACCGTGTGCTACAAGGTGCACACCATTAGTAAATGGGTTCCAAAGCCTAGGATACCACAACAAGGGCATGTCCAATCAATCAACCATCAAACCTATCATCTAGTTGGGCATTGCATGTGGGTAAAGTCTGATCAATGATCATCAATCTCATGCCAAACCTATGTAAGTGTCCATGATCAACTCATACCTATTAATTAATATATTCCATTGTAGGGGACCTTGGTGGAATCAATGACAACCGCAGGGTCCACTGCAACTCCTATTTTGGCATTAATGACAACTTAATCAACAATCTCCCCCTTTTTCATTGATGAAAACAACTCATGCTCCCCCTATGATCATTCTCCCACTTTGATCTTCATCTCTTCCCCTTTGGAATCAATGGAAAAGGGTGACCACATATATGTATCTGAAGTCACTACTAACTAATCACTACTCCCCCTATCAACATGCATAGCTATATCATGATCCAGGCACCTAGCATGCTTTAATGAAAGAGCCATCAATTGTTCTCTCTCACTTTTGAGTTCCTCCTCTAAAGTCCATGAACTCAAGGTTCTCTAAGGTATTTGAGAGACCTCATACTTGGCTTGCCACATGGTAGCCATCTTCTTTGCACTGATCCACTTTATCCACATTCAACGGTTCATTCTTTTTCATCCATACCTGAGAGTATCCTTGATTCTAAGAATTTGTATTCTGATATGTATATATCCCTACATTATTCTTCTTCCATGGTTCATAATATTTTCTTGTGGATGTGTACGAGGAATTTCTCATTGATTGTCTTCGTGAATTCACACAATCTTGAGCTTTGTGTCCACATCCAGTGCAACTATAACATCTCATAGTATGACAATGTGCAACAATGTGAACAACATGGTTACATGTCCAACACCTGACTGTGTTTTTGGAACTTACAAGTATTCTTCTTTCATAGAATCTACAATACATATCCTTGTGACAAATTCATTACAATAATAGAAATAACTATTAAAACTATTTTCATACCTGGATGCCTGATTCCATCTTGAATTTGTTTCTCTTATGAATCTGCTTTGGGAGTGGGACCAACTTCTGATGTCTTTCTGTTCTTTTGAAGTCTTCTTTATGTTCTACGGGTTCTTAACAAGGATCTTTTCTTTCATTCTTGGACATTAAAGGGCTTGCTTCAGGAGTCTTAGGAGACCATGTGTCAAACTCATATTTTCCTTCTTCCTTATTGTAGCCAAGACCAGATTTGTCAAATGGAGATCTTTGACAATCAAAAATATCATCCAAAATTAATGAACTATTGTTGAACTTGACATAGGCATCATATTTCTTGTCTTTATTTCTGAGACCAACTACTTCCATCTCAAGCTTTTGACATGTATTCTCTTTCTCATCCAACTAGTTTCTTAAGGATTCCTCTATCCTCTTGTATTCTTCTAGTTGATTCTTCATATCAAAATTATCCTTCCTTGTCTCTTCATGTTCTTCTGAATCTTCACCAGGATCTTCTTCTTCTGCTGCTTGAGTCATCAATTCAGTCTTTAGTATTTCAAGTTCATCTTCTTTGTCTTCCAATTGATCCTCCAACACTGCTTCCTTATGCTTAAGTTTCTGAAGAGGCTCTTTTAGTTCCATGTTCTTCTTTTGGTACTTGTCCAAACATTCAAAGGTTACCTTATGAAATCATATTGGTTTAAATTGACAGTGTTATGGAAACAATAAAATCTGAGATGAATGTTTAATATATTATGTGTAATTTCCTTTTTGGATTTCAACAAGTATTCATCATTATCTGCAATAGCATTTTTAATTTCATCGCATATAGGACAACTGGAATCAAAATAATCCATACATTTACTACATTCTAATTCTTCCTTTTCTTCATGCTTGACATCTTCAGTGGGATTGAATTTTGTTTCCTGATTTGGGTTTTGAGTGTCATGTATTCCCTTTTGGTATTCATTCTCCAATTTGAACCATATATCTTTTGCTAGAGTGTATTCCCCTACACTTTCTTTAACTGATCTAGGAATTCCATCAATGAGGAACTTTAAGGTGGTGGTGTTGTCCTTCTTAGCCTATTTTTATGTAGCTGAATTGGTCTTCTTTTTGGATGGAATGGGTGGATTGATTAGAATCTCCCAAACACCAAACTTCTTCAAGTAGGATTTCATCTTGCTCCTCCAACTGAAATATTTTGTCACATTAAATACTGGAACATCATTGTTTGAGGACTCTGCTTTTTCTTCCATTGTGTGTCCATGAATCTCCTTCAGGTTGGTAGGGATTATGGTGAAGGTTAGCTCTGATAAAAATTGTTGGACATAATGATCACATTGAGAAGGGGGGGTGAATCAGTGTGCAGGCAGTTTAAAACTCTTTTAACTTCTATCAACTAAGCAGAGTACAACAATACATTACATCATCATTACATAAGTATCCATCAACTAATAAACACTTAATCATAAGCATATTATCAACTAGATTATTGAATCATAACAAGTAGCACACCAAAAGAGAACACAACATTTTCTTGGTAAAATTGTTTTATGTATTGTACATGGAAGACAACAATATTCACGATTACAATCAGCACCAACTGATACAAAGAGAACCAACTCTAACAACAAGACCCAGCATGGTTTTCTTAACTCCAACTATGTAAGGGTGAGGATCCCAATCCTCAATTGCAAGACTCAAATTGCATCACTATCATCAACCTATGTTCATTAACCTCAGCTCATCAACCTCAGCTCATCAAAATCTTCTCAACAAACTTATCTACTATCAAGTCATCAAGCTTCATCTTGACCATCCTCCAAACTTCTTTGTCATTTCTAAATCACTCTACAACTTTATCATCTCTTTGCTGAAATAAACTTTACAAAACAAAAAGAAACTTTTTGCTGCCACCAAAATACATTGTCTATTTCCAAAAACTGTCTGCTACCACTGAAATTGTCTACTGCCACTGAAATTGTCTATTGCCACCGAAATTGTCTACTGCCATCGAAATTGTTTGCTGCCACCAAATTGTCTTCTTCCACCGAAATTTCCTGTTGCCGCCGAAATTGTATGATGCCACTAAAATTGTCTGCTACCATTGAAATTGTCTGTTGTCACCAAATTTGTCTGCTACCACCAAATTTTTTGTTGCCACCGAAATTTTTTGCTAGCACCGGAATTGTTTGCTTCCATCAAAATTGTTTGATTTTTCCGAAATTGTCTCCTGCCACCGAATTGTCTATTGCCATTGAAATTGTCTGCTGCTAGTGAAAATCTCTACATCCACCGAAAATAAAAAAACAAGAATTATAAACACATTTTCTTGGACTATCTTTTCCTCCTACGACTTCCTCAATTCATCATCTTCACCCGAATTTTTAGAGCTCCAATAACATAACCGAAATATGTTAGAATTAATTAATCATCCTTTCTCCAATAAATTGTATTTGGTCATCTTGCCTAACTTAGGAAGTTATTATCACTATAATAGAATATGGGGGACACACCTATAGGTTATCTTCCACTTACTGCATGTGCATGCATGAGTTCATGTGCCTTTGGGACAAATCCCTACATTATAAGATTCCAGTCTAAGTGCCACCGACAGTCTCCTTCATTTGGTTGTGGTAGGTAAGCAGTTATGTTGAGTTATCCTTTAATTACTTTCAGTTAGATCACTATTAGTTATCCTAGAACCATATTTTCATGCATGCAAGGAGTGTGGCACCTTTTGTCCACCTACCTCATCATTTAACTGATTATAGACTGATTTAGACATACATAGTTAGACTAGTGAGCTCCAGATGTGATTTTTCCACACTGAGTTAGCTAAAGAATCAGTTAGAGTTGGTAGATTTGAATCCTATCCATAGTATTCAAATTCTATTTAATGTACTACCATTGTATTACTGATTAATGAATGAAGATTAATGTTGTGAATGAAGATTAATGTTGTGGTTATCTGAGCAATTCTTGTCCAATTAATATGAAATGTGTTTCATGAATTCTTTGCTCAGTGTACATTGATATTAATTATTCTACTTCATAATTCATTTCCAATAGCTCTCATATTTTCCTGTATATCTATGGTTATGAAATTTAACATGGTAACAGAGCCTTGTTCAAGCTAGCAGCAAACCTTAGAAACCTTCATTGTGCACCAGAAGCAGCTGCGTTTCCACATAATCCATGGAATCATAACATTGCTCCCTCTGGAATATGTCCAGACAAGTATATCCAGGTGTGACATACTATGAAAAAGTGCACATGTTGATGTGGAAGGGTTTGAACTAACATAAGATTGTGAATTGGGTTTTTTTGCAGTGATTTTTTGTAGGTACCTATGTATATTTTTGAAATATTTGACTCATTAACATACAGTGAAATGGATAATTCGTTTGATCATACACCCAAAATCCTTACACCCTTCAATTACATTGAGTGGAGGGCAGATATGCAGATGACCTTGAGCAACAAGGGACTATATAGGATGAAAATTGAAAGAGAAGATGAGCCCCAACATTATGTTGAGAAATCCAATTTTTTGAACCAGTTAGATGAAGCCTTTGGTTTCATGTGCATTCACATCTCCAAGGATCTTCTGTTTCACCTTGAGTGACTCAAAATTCCAAAGGAATCATGGGACAAACTTGAATCTTTGGCTGGGAAATTAATATGAGATTAGAGGCCATATTATGGAGAATGAACTCATTGCACTACAACCTAGCAATTTCGAGACTTTTCAATAATTCTTTTCAAAATACAAATATCTAGTAATACAATGCAAACAATGCGGGATACAAAGGAAAGACGAGCATCTTGTGTTGTCAATTCTAAGCAAGATTGGTCATAATTCTCATCCTTTGTATCTACTTTCCATTATGGAATAGTTTTCATTCCAAATTGGAAAATTCCTTCTCTATATGCTTTTGCAGAGTCTTTGATCCAGGACCAAGACAAATTGATTCAGATGCGAGTGCTTCAAACCTCCAAGAATCACAAACTCTTAGCTGGAGACTCTAGCAATGCACAAGAAAGAAGGGAGAAAAAAGGGAAGGAGACCAAAAATACTGATTCGAAACAAAAGGATAATCATAAATATTCTGATGGAGCCCCAAGGAGAAGAATAAATTTGAGAAGACTCAATGCTCCTACTATATGAAAGGATTTCATACAAAAATTCTTTGTATGAAGAAGACCATTGATCAAATGGGAAAACACCTTAAGCAGCACAATATTTCCCTCCATGAAGGTCCAAGGAAGACTGACTTTGGAGAAGAGACTGAAGATCATAATGAGAGATTCCATGCACTACAAGGCTAGTTTTCCAAAATCACATGCCTTCCTCATTGATTCACGAGCCTCCAATCATAAGGTTGCATACAAAGAATCATTCTCTTCATTACAAACTACATATGGTATGAGTATTCACATGGGTGATGATACCCAAATTTGAGTTGAAGGGAAGCATTCTATCAAGTTAAAACATGGAGTGTTTTGAAATGTACTCTATGTGCCCTCTTTAGCTACAAATTTGTTATATGTATACTAGATGACACATACTGGCTCACCAAAGCGAGTAGTATTTGGTCATGACTCAATGGATATCATTGATATCTTAACTAGGAATACTATAGCAAATGGTTTTGCAAACCATGTCTCTAATAAATATCAATTCTCACACTTTCTGCCATACTCATATCTAGTACAACCTCAACTGCCATTCGAAAGGGGAGGTAAAACGATTCTATCTACACCTTTTGTTAATTATGTATCGTCTAAAGTTTCATATTTGGAATATGAGGAACATGATCAAAATGATCTTGATATTGATATTGAGCCTTAAAAGGATCTAGACCCAGATCCATATCTTATTCTAAATCAGTGACCTAAGCCTAAATAGGCCCAAAATCTCATTGATGTAGTTGGGAATGTTGTTGGGGATCCAGGTGATAGAAGAAGAACAAGGTCCCAGTATCAAAATGGACCTTTTGTTCTCTCTCATTTAGCTACACTTCCTTTAGTGAGGTGAAACAAACTTCATGAAAGATGCTACTTGATGGTAAGGATTGATCCACAATTCGGCTCACTGAATAACAAATTGGATCAAGTCATTATTCCTCAAGAAAGAAGAGACAAAGGAAATATTCCTTCTCCTATCTATCATCAAAATGGAAGAATATGGAAAAGTTCACATGCACAGTCCCAAAACACTAATGCATAGAAGAACCAGGATTCTGCAAGGATGCTCCATAGAGTTGCAAATTACAGCAATTTTTTCACAAGTTTTTGCTCAAAGACTAAAAAATTTCTCTTAAGTATGGAAGCTTGTTTCTTGATTACCTCCTTATCTTGAGGGGGGTATTTTCCCATGAGGTTTTCCCCATTTTCCTTAGTTTATTAAGCAGTATTTTAATTCATTTAGATTGTATGGGTGACTTTTGGCTTAGTTTCTAGGGCCCAAGTTGTCCAAAGTTAGTATTAAGGGGGAGTGTTAGGATTAACCAATCCTCCTTTGTCCAATATAGTCTATTTGGTAATTTTTCCTAACTTAGGTAGTTATTATCACTATAATAGAGTATGGGGGACAAACCTAGAGGTTATCTACCACTTACTGCATGTGCATGCATGAGTTTAAGTGCCTCTGGGACAAATCCATACATTATAGGAGACCACTCCGACTGCCACCAGTAGTCTCCTTTAGTTTTCTGTGGTAGGTAAGTAGTTATACCAAGTTATCCTCTATTTAATTTCAATTAGATCACTATCAGTTATCCTAGCGCCAGTTTTGCATGCATGTAGGGAGTTTGGTGCCATTTGTCCACCTACCTTATCAGTTAACTGATTGTAGACTGATTTAGACATCCGAAGTTAGACTAGTGAGCGTGAGTTGTGATTTTTCCATACTGAGTTTGATAAATAGTAATTTATATTTGGTATATTTGAATCCTATCCACAGTATTAGAATTCTATTTATTGTACTACCATCATATTACTGATTAATTAATGAATATTAATGTTGTGATTATCTGAGCAATTATTGTTTGATTAATCTGAAATTTGTGTCATGAATTCTTTGATCAATGTACATTGATATTAATTATTCCATTGCATAATTCATTTCCAATAGCTCTCATATTGGCATGTAGATATATGGTTCTCAAATTTAAAAATTTTTGCTGCCACTAAAATTTTCTTCTGCCACCAAATTGTCTGTTTCCATTGAAATTCTCTTCTGCCACCGAATTGTCTGTTGCCACCAAAATTGATCTGCCGCCACCAAAATTGTATGTTTCCACCGAAAATAAAAACACAAAGATTATAAACACATTTTATTGGACTGTATTTCCCTCTTGTGACTTCCTTAGTTCATCATCTTCACCCAAAATTTCAGATCTCCAATAACACAATCGAAATCCACACTAATTGAATGAGGACGTTGGCTCTATTTATACACGTTTTCATGGTATTTTTAAAGGCCAACCCATCTTCAATTTTTTTCTATTTTTATTTTATTTATCATTTTTTCTTAGGGATTCAACCTTGCTTTAATTTTTAAATTTTTTTTTTTAAGTTTATATGCATACCCACGTTGTCTTAAGTTTGGGATTCCACACCAGATTAAAATAATCACTCCAAGTCATAAAAAATAATCATGTTCATCAATTTACAATATGCCAAGGTCCAAATTTCTTCATGTATATGGGTTCACATGCAACCATGATCATTATCATATCGATAAAGGAAGGATTTCAAGGTAATGTCCAAGTGTCATGTGTGTGGGGTTTCAGGGTTTTCATCATCATGTGCGTGGAATTATTCATGTTTCACATTGGATACTATATTGTATTTATTAGGCTTCAAATACTCCATCTTCATAATAATATCAACATGTTTAAGGTCTCCATATCATGCATCAATACACGATGCTTGTGGGGCTTTCAAGACCAAGCCTCCAAAGAAAGAGAACCATGACCATCATCAAACAAAGGTAAGACTGTACCACCAATCATCAAGGGTTCCAAGATCCATACTACTACATGCCATGATCAATATCATCAAATCATGAAGTAATAAGTATTTACCATGAGCAAGGAGCATCAAGGTCATCTACACACATATGAGCCACACCATCATCAACAAACTACCAAGTGTGTGGGTTCAAGACCCAAGGAATCATATGTAAGGGTTTCAATGAATCTTTCAAATATATCATATAATATTTAAAAAATATGATTTCCATGGACTTCAATCCCATCACATAGGACTCTGTCATCAGGTACAAAGGTACATTCAAGATCTATCATGACCATCATACCACCATGTGTGTGGGTGCCAAACCCTCTCATGCATAATGACCATCTCCAAGGGGAATGGGTCATTTGTACCACCGTATGCTACAAGGTGCATGCCTTCAATGAATGGGCTCCAAAGCCGAGGCTAACACAACAAGGGCATGTCCAATCAATCAACCATAAATCCTATCATCTAGCTTGGAATTGTTTTTGGGTAAAGGGTGATCAAACTCATGCCAAACCTATGTAAGTGTCCAAGGTCAACTCATACATGTTCATTAAGATTTTCCACTATAGGATACCTTGGTGGCATCAATGAAACCCTGAGGGGCCACTGTAAGTCCTATGTTGGCATCAATTACAACTTAATCAAGAGCTTCATGCCTTTTGGCATCGTGCAATGTTTCTTGTGCCCATGTATTCCTTTTCCATCTTACTACCATATCTGTGGGAGAATTAATTGACTAAATTGGATCAGCGGGATCGATCGGTTCATTATTTTCTTCTGATTCCCTCTTAATTTCTAGAGGGGAAGATGATCTCATTTATTTATCTTCATTGATCTCCATACCAAATCCTATTCCTTTTCGAATAGCCATCTCTTCTTCAAAGGTCACATCCCTACTGATTTCGATCTTCCTTAATAATGGTATGTATAGTTTGTAAGACTTTGAAGGCTCACTGTATCCCACAAAATTTCCCTTCTTACCCGAAGGTTCTAACTTTGTCCTTTTATCCTTGGGCATGTGAATGTAGACTAGACAACCAAATATACGAAGGTGTCCCACTTCTAGCTTTACTCCTGTGAAGGATTCTTTCGGAGTCATGTTCTTCAATTATTTATGAGAGAAATTGTTTTGAACATACACAGTTGTTTTGGATTCTTCTTCCCACAAGAACATTCGTATACTTTGGTTAAGTATCATGTCTTTTGCTTCCTCCACAATTTTTCTATTATTCCTTTCCGTAACCCCATCAATTTTAGGGTTGTAGGGAACTTTGAGCTCCCTCTTAGTCCTTATTTCCTTGCATAAATCATTGAACTTTGTAGAGGTATATTCTCCACCATTATCTGATCTTAGGATCTTAATCCTTCTTACTGACAAATTCTCGACTTGTGCTTCAAATTCCTTGAATTTGTTGAGTACTTCCTCAGATTCCTTGGTCTTGATAAAGTATATGGACGTCTTTCGTGAGTGGTCATCAATAGATGTTACATAGTAGTTGTAACCACCCAGTGAAGTTATTGCGATGGGTCCACACAAGTTAGATTGGATTAGCTCCAATATTCCCATGGAGTTGTTTTCACTTTTCATAAAGGAACCCTTGGTATTTTTACCAAGTGCACATCCTATACATACGCCATCATGGTCTACATGAAGCATTGGTAGACCTGTCACCATGTTCCTTAATGCATGGAAAGATTGATAGTTTAGATGAGCTAGTGTTCTATGCCATAGCTCATTGGTTTTAGTTGAATCACGGACTAAGGATTGAGATGGTAGAGAGCTTAGAAGATACAAGATTTCCTCCTTTACACAAATTATTTTTGTTTTGTTCATGCTAGAATCCTTATGCCATGTGAGCACATTTCCATCTGCAAATGTTACTCTATATCCCTTGTCCTCTAAGGCCGAGATGGAGATGAGGTTTCTTTTCATACCGAGTACATATATCACATCATTCAGATGTAGTAAGTCATTGGATTCTAACTAAAGAGGGGTAGATCCAAATCCTTTCACTGTGTAGTTTTCATCATCTCCAATTACAACACGGAGATGGGATTTTTTATCAACAAATTATGAAAGGTTTTCTTTATAACCATCCATATGCTTGGAAGCACCGCTATCTATGATCCATGTATCACTAGTGGTGGGAACTGCACCTAATAAAAATTATATGAAGAAGAATAATGTATGATCTTCATTTATTTCTTTCTTGTAAGGATGACCATCTTCCACATCAGCTGTTGAAGCTTCATGCCTTCTCTTGTTTGAACCAAAACATTGGCTTGCATAGTGACCATATTTATTACACTTATAGCATTATATGCGTGATAGATCCTTCTTCTTTTCCATATGATCTAGAGAAGAAATTGGTCTCCTAGATTGGTGCTTATGTTTGTAAAACTTCCTTCCTTTTCCCTTTCCTTTCATGGCATGAGTGATGAAGGCTTGATTCTACTCAACTTGAGGACCATGGAGTATTTGTCTTGCTACAATCTTGGTTTCTTCCCGAGTGCAGTTTTCCCATAGCTTGTCAAATTTTAGAAATCTGGTTCGACCACTTATGGTTTGGATGAATGAATCCAAATATGGTGGAAAACCATTTAGAGTGGTCATGAAAAGCTCCCTTTCTTCAATGTTTTCTCCACTGGACCTTAGATTTCCTCAAAGTTTGGTGATCCTCATGAAATATGAGGCAATAGATTCGCACTTCATCATCTTAATGTTTGACAGTTTGTTCCTGAATGTGAGAGTCACATTGATGATACTGTGTTCAAATAAATTATTTAAGATCTTGAACATCTTCCTAGTTTTTTTCTTTTCTGATATTTACAAAACCAAGTGATCTTTGACTGAGCCCACTAGAATCATTCTTACTTTCGCATCACACTTCCTCCACTGGGAATTGGCTTCTTCTGGTTCTGGTTCTAGAACTTTCTCATTAACAAAATTCAAGAGATGATTTTCTCCTAGAATGAGAAGAACCCTAGGATTCCAAGATATGAAGTTTGTATCCCCATCAAAACGATATTCAAAAATGAATTTTTGAATTTGAAGAAACTAAACTCACAGTTAGATGTGCCCTATCAATTTGAGTTGAGGTAAGGTGAGTTTGATCCAAAATAGTGGAGGGAAGCCTCTGAAACATGATGCCCTAGTTTCTTCCCGCATTATCATGTAGTGTCTAGCAATTAAAAATTGAAACTTCTTGGAATTTGGTTTTCATTTAACCAAAAGATGTGTCTCCCCTAGAGAAAAGTTTCCACATCCCTTTTTCTACTGAAAATGTGAGGTAAGGCCTTGGAATATCAAACCCTAGATTCTGGCAATGGCCTCTTCTAGAACTTATCTCATACCATGTTATATTTTACAAGATTATAGCAGTATTTCTTATTTGTAAATAAACAATAGGATCTCTAGAATAAAGACAAAGCACATAAACAAAGAAGATAAGAATTATCTTGGGAAACCCAATCGGGGAAAAACCAACAAAACTTCGTATGAGAAAATAACTCCTGAGAACAGAGAAACGAAGAGAGAGAGAGAGAGAGAGAGAGAGAGAGAGAGAGAGAGAGAGAGAGAGAATGTCTCTCTAAGATATAACCCCAGAAAAATACTGTCCTAGACTGTATTAGCGCACCTTTTCGGTCTGAGTTACTAGCTAGGAATGTGTGTAATAATGAGGAGGGATACCTCCTATTTATAATGATTTTCCAAGTGGAGAATCACTGGGGTCGACATACCTTGGGGAAAATACAAAAATAATTTTATTTTTCTTCTTTTCTTGTTTATTCTTTCCCCAAGGTTTACATTGATCCTTTCTATGGTTTACATGAGTATTTACATTAATATGAACTCCCATAGGAGGTACAAGGAATTACAATACAAGTACAATAAGAATAACTTATGAAGTTGCACAATTTTCAACATGAATTTGCACCTTCGTTGGGTGGAATAATATGTTGGATTATTCTTGTGTCATAAGTATTAATATCATTGTAAGTCTAGGAGAAAATATATTTATAACTTTTTAAATATGAATGTATGCATGTTCTTCTACATTTGAACAACGAGTTCACAAATTGATTATTTTGGGATTATCTTTAGTTCCTGGATTGATATTCTCAGATAATGGAGGAGCTATTTGTTTTGAAATTAGTAGGTTTTATAAATCTAGACTATATATTTAATATATTTTCCAATGTGAGATCTCCTTTAGGAACTACATTGCTTGGTATATTATCTTTATTAATTTGCAGTGCTGGTTGGTATTCTTCATCATCTAAAATAAATCTTTCAATTCTTCCATAATTAGTGAGGAAGTAAATGATTTCGTCATCATGATTAAAAAATCTCCAATTGGTCACATTGTTTGGCACTAAAGGCCTAAAAGATAGTTCCACAAAAAGCCATCACTTATGGGAGTAAACCTAGCAGTGCTACCTAAAGTACTAGTAGTTGAATTTTTGCAGCAAGGAATGGAAGTGATATTGATTGGATCAATTTTTTTTATTAAATTGAAAACCTCTAGTTGATAATTCTTTAAATGTGGAGAAATTCAATGTATATATTTTCTCACTAGTTTGACCATAATTTCAAAGTCACCAAAAAATCTCAATCAATTTACCTTCATGTCGATATCCTTTTTCAAACCATGAATTAGATATTCATATTCAATTGTATTATCGATTAAATTGAATTCTAGTATATGGGAGATGAGAATGAATTTCATGCATTCAATATCTACACAAACCCATCTTGTCCTAAATTCATCCTATGATTTAGAGACATAAAAATATGAATTCTAAATGTTAGCGGCTACAACTAATTTAGAACTAGAATGAGCTAAATATACTATATTATAGTTGTCATGTCCTCTCCCATCAACCTGACTGGCAGAGGGAACATGAATAAAATTTAGGATTCCAAATGACCAATTGTAGTATCATACAGATACCAAACATTGCGTAAATGTAGTCAATCATAGACTAGAATGCCTAATTAGTAATTAAGTTTGGTTAACCAGTGATTAAATTAGCCTTCTAAACAATTCCAATGGTTATAAATAGTTCTGGCTGCTAAGTCTGCCATCCTGACATTTTCTATTCGGAGTTAGCTTTCTATCCGACCATTTGCACCGATCGGACGACCAGCAACGCGTGATGTGAAAGCTCACGCGAGTGAAGTCATCCGATCGGTGCAAATGGTCGAGTGGAAAGATAACATCTTTTCTATTCTTCCTGACTTTTCTGACATCGAGATTTAGAAATTGACATTGTACATGTGTCCTCAACAAAATAACTCCAACTTTCTGACTTCGACTAGTCTTCACCTTTTTGTCATTCTCTACATCGAGAGTCGAGAGTAAGAACTGCAAATTAGGAACTTAATGAGACAACCCCAACCTTTCAAATCAAACATTTGAATTTTGGGATACTCGTCGTCGTCGCACCGGACCTCAAAAGTCCGCACTGGATGAATATAATCACCAACGACCCTTTCGATTTTGACATTAGAGTTGGAACATCGACATTGGTACCTAGAGAATGCACCTGTACATTCGATGCTATCGCCCTACGACTAAAAATTCGAAAGTTAGAATGACACCATTGTGTTACTACGCAAACCCAATTATTGATTTTTTACGTATGTACCTCGGTGTCGGCACCTCAGCATAGGCATCAGTACAGTGATCCTTTCCACCAGTAATATGTTGATATACATGATGGTACGTCGACACTTGGGCACATTGACACTTTGACAATTCACTTGCTATTCAAAAACATATTCCGTCAAGAATTCCTTCCGACCTAAGACAACGATACTGATAATTCAACCATCAAAACTCAGGGACATTCTTTTGATTTAAAATACATATGCAAATAGAAGTTAAAAATACACCACAAAAACACAATCAATCTACATACATGCTTCATGCATAACTAGAATATTCATCATGAGTATGTCAACAATGAAATCATGTACATAAATAAACTCATTTCAAGCTATGCACAAGATTCTAGTAATAATTCAAGATGATGATTTCATTCCATTCAACCATGAATAACAATCATCCATATCACAAACATTTGGGCCATTCATAAACAATAGAGACACTTATCTTTCAATTGAAGTCATCCGAGCGCTTGGATATGTGAGGGAAACATTCCACCCCCGAGTTGTGATATGTTATCCACTAGGAAGGAACAACATAGGCTCATTCACATCCAAAAGAAAAACACTCCTTCTAAGCCAACAAACAACTAGTTTTTTCAAAAAGGTAGTGTTGGTTGTGGATCCCAATATTCTAGATTCAGAGATGTTATTGTTCAGTTGTATTTGTATCCTAGTTTTATTGTGCACTTATCTCAGTTGGGGGGTGCAAAGGGACATCGTACGCCCATGGGGGTCCAGGGGCCAATGGTCCCCCAGCAGGGTTTTAGGGCTAACACCCCAAAGAAAGAGGGTTCGGGGATGAATCTCCTAAAATATATTTTTTGGGATGTTTGTTGGCCAACCATTTGCAAACCTATGGTATTAGGTGACCTGTAGTATTTTCCCATGTAAATTCCCCTATAAAAATAAATCATTGGAATACAATTGTTGATTGTATTGTAGTATTGTAAAATAATCTCTATGATTGTGTGAGAGTGTGAAGAGGAAGTGCATCGCGGTCGCAGGTTCTATCCCTTAATTTTGATGGATGGTATAATAATAAAAGACTGTAAATTTTTGTGTGGACGTATCCCATTTTGGGTGAACCACGTTATATCTATGTCTCTCTTGTAATGTGTTTAATATTTGCATCTTGTTTAATTGTTATTTCTCTTTGGTCCGGTTTTTCTAACAATTGGTATGAGAGCTAAAGGTTTATTTGGCTGGTAAACTAGCAGGAAAGAAGGGTTCCTGGTTCGAGTGGGATCAATGGTAGAAGCAATAAAGTTTAGGGTCAAGAAATTTAACGACCAAAACTACTAGTTATGGAAGATGCAAATGGAGGACTATATGTACCAGAAGGATCTATACCTACCATTGGGAGGAAAAACAAAATAGCTGATAACTATGAAGGATGAAGAATGGGAGGTTCTTGACAGAAATGAACTCGGAACAATATAGCTATTCCTAGCTTCGTCGGTGGATTTCAATAATTTGAAAGAAAAGAAAACGAAGGGTGTGATGAGTGCATTGGATAAGCTCTATGAAAAACCATTGGATTCCAACAAGGTATTTTTAATAAATCATTTATTTAATATGAAGATGTCTGAAGGTGGATCTGTTGGTTACCATTTAAATGAATTTAATAGAATTACTAGTAAGCTAAGTTCCATAAAAGTGAATTTTGATGACGGGGCTAGGGCTCTTCGAATCCTATTCTCATTGCTAGAAATCTAGAATGGCTTGGACATGGTTGTAAGTAACTTAGTCCCTATTCCAAACACTCTTAAATTTGATGATGTTGTTGGTGTTATTCTTAGCGAGGAAATGAGAAGAAAAATAACATGTGAGACATAAGGTAATGCGTTGAACATGGAGAGTAGGGGAAGACAAATTGAGGGAGGAAGGAGCCTGGGTAGTCTCAGCAAGTCTAGAAAGGGAAGATCCAAGTCCAAAATTGGAAATATATAGTGTTGGAATTGTGGTAAGAGAGGACATCCAAAGAAATACTACAGAGCTCCAAATAATAAAGGAGACGAGTAGTAGGAGGCTAATCAGGAATAAAATGTAGTAAGTAATGTGTTACAAGATGCTTTGATTCTTACATTAGATAATACTAGTAATTAATGGATAGTATATATAGGGGCTTCATGTCATACTACACCCCATAGGAATTTCTTCCATGATTATGAGTTTGGACATGTTTTATTTGGGGATGATGAACCATGTAAATTTTTTGGAATGGACAAGGTACATATTAAGTTAAATAATGGAAATGAATGGCTACTAAAATATGTAAGGAATAATCCTACCATGAAAAGAAATATGATCTCAACATGGAAGTTGGGAGATAGTGGTTGTCTATCTAAATTTGGAAAAACATGGTGTACGATCACCAAAAGAGCACTGGTAATAGAAAAATGAGATAGGATAGGTACGTTGTATTTATGTCCTCATAATACCAATTATTCTATCCTTGTAACTTCCAAAGAAATAGGTGCATCATTGTGGCATCATAGGCTTGGCCACATTAGTGATAAGGGGATGCAGATTCTTTACTCAAGGAAATTGCTTCCAGATCTGAAGTAGGTAAGTTCGGAATTATGTGAGAACTCTTTTTATGGAAAATAGAAGAGAGTTAAATTTCTTAGTGTTGGGAAACAAAAGAAGAGTGAAAATTTAGAGCTTGTACATAGATATGTATGGGGACCGACTCATGTACAATCTCTTGGTGGATCTCATTATTGTGTTACTTTTATTAATGATGCAACTAGAAAAACTTGGGTTATTGCATTAGACAAAAATATAATGTGTTTTCTACTTTTAAGAAGTGGAAATATTTGGTTAAGAATGAGACAAGAAAAAAATTGAAATGTCTCATACATGATATTGGAGGTGAATACTACAGCAATAAGTTTTATAGTTAGTGTTCATACGATGGGATTCACAGGGAGAAGATAGTCCCTGGAGCACCACAATAAAATGGTGTGTCAAAAAGGATGAACATAACAATCGTGGAGCATGAAAGTTGTATGTGATTGCATACAGGGTTTCCCTTCGAGTTTTCGGTTGATACTGTAGATACAACTGTTTATTTAATAAACATATGGCCTTCAATCACTTTGTATGATGGGATTCCAGAGGAGGCATGGACAGGAAAAAAGGTAAACTACTCGCTTCTAAGAACTTTTGGTTGTGAAGCATTTGTTAATATTGATAAATAAAATAGAACAAAGCTTGAGGCTAAATCCGAGAAATGTACCTTTATTGAATATAGGGTTGATGATTTTGGTTATTGCTTATGGAATTATGAAAATCACAAAATCATTAGGAGTAGAGATGTAGTATTCAATGAAAATGTTATGTACAGAGATCAATTGCAGGGAAATAAAGAGGAAAAGGAAAAAATAGAGTACATAGTGCTTGATGAAATCAAAGAAAATGAAGTTCCAAAGGCACCCGAAAATTAAGAGAAGAAATAGGTAGCTCAAACTCCTACGAATGTAATAAGATCTACTAGGTTAAGCAGAACCCCTGAACGATTCTCTTCTTCACTATATTATTTATTGATGACTGATTCTGGTGAACCGAAATGTTATGAAGAGGCAATGCAGGTAGAAACTAGAAATAAGTGGAAGAAAGGTTGGGTTTACAGGTTGAAGGAAGAATATGGAATCAAGAAGTGATACAAGTCTAGACTTGTTGTAAAGGGGTTTGCACTAAATAAAGGTATATATTTTGATGAAATATTTTATCCTATTATTAAAATTACTTCAACTAGGACTATTTTAAGTCTAGTGGTGGTAGAAGATTTGAATCTTGAACAATTAGATGTAAAAAAATCCTTTCTCCATGAGGATATGGAGGAATAGATTTATATGCAATAGCCAGAGGGGTATGAGGTCAAAGGGAAGGACTATAATTTAGTTTTCAAGTTGAAGAAGAGATTGTATGGCCTGGAACAAGATCCAAGGTAGTGGTATTTAAAACTTGATAAGTTTATTAAAGAACATGGATATAATAGATGCCATTTTGACTACTGTGCTTATTTCAAGAGGCTAGATATGTAAAATATATTATCTTGTTATTGTATGTGGATGACATGCTTGTTACGGGGTCTAACATGCAGTATATAAATGAGCTCAAAAGGAAGCTAGATAAATCATTTTCGATGAGAATTTGGGTGTTGCAAAGCAAATCCTTGGTGTGAGAATAACAAGAGATGGGAAAAATTGCAAATTGACATTGTATCAAGGTAAGTACATAGAAAAGGTGTTGGAGAGGTTTTTAATGAAGAATGCAAAACCAATTAGTAAACCGTTGGCCATTCATTTAAAACTAAGGAAGGACATGTGTCCCAAGACACTAGAAGAGATAGAATAGATGTCCAAGGTTATGTATTCATCAACAGTTGACAGCTTGATGTATGCCATGGTGTGTTCAAGACTAGATATTGCACATGCAGTGGGAGTTGTGAGTAAGTATATGAAAAATCTAGGTAAAGAGAATTGGAAGGATGTACAGTGGATTCTCAGGTATTTGAGAGGTACCACTTATCATGCATTATGTTTTGGAGGTCCAGACACTATTCTACAGGAATATGTTGATGCAGATATGGAAGGTGATAAAGACAACATGAGGAGAAACAAAAGGTATGTATTTTCTGTGGGTGGAACAACAATAAGTTGGATTTAGAAACTACAAAAGGTTGTTGCACTTTCAACAACGGAAGTAGAGTATGTTTCTGCTACAAAGGCTAGTAAAGAGATGATTTAGTTCAGAGGTTCATGGAGGAATTAGGTAGGAAGATGGAGAATAGTAGGTTGTACAGTGAAAACCAAAGTTCCATTCATCTTGCAAAGAACTCATCCTTTAATTCAAAGGCTAAAAATATACAACTCAAGTACCATTTCATAAGATATGTTCTGGAAGATGAATTGCTAAAATTAGAAAAGATACATACTAGCCAGAATCCTGTAGACATGTTGACAAAGGTAGTAACCAGAGAGAAACTGAGTTCCTTCTAGGTTTATGTTGGCCTTCAAGCATGAAGGTGAAAATGAGAAATTTTCCAAGTCCAAGGTTCAGAGAATAGTCCATCAAGTGCAGCATCGGTGGAGTTGTTGTGATTAGTCTCCAAGTGGGAGATTGTTGGTAGTGGATCTTGATTTTTCAGATTCATAGATGTTATTTCTTACCCGTGTTTGTCCCCTAGTTTTACTGTACACTTGTCCTAGCTGGCGGGTGCAGTGGAAAATTCCCCAAAAGATTTTTTTTGGGATGTTTGTTGGAAAACTATTTGCGCACCTATGGTATTGGGTGACCCATAGTATTTTCCCATGGTAATTCCCCTATAAAAGAAAAACATTGTAATACGATTGTTGATTGTATTGTAGTATTGTAAGACAATCTTTGTGATTGTGTGAGAGAGACTGTGAGAGAGTGAAGAGGATGTGAAACGGGGTTGCTGCAGGTTGTATCCCTTCATTTTTTTGGATGGTATAATAATAAATGACTGAAAATTTTTGTGTGGACATAGCCCATCTTGGGTGAAGCATGTTATATTTGTGCCTTTCTTGTAATGTGTTTAATATTTGCATCTTGTTTAATTTTTAATTATTACTTCTCTACAATCCTATTTTTCTATCAAGAAGAGAGAGACATGGAAGTTAAATGCTAATCTAGTGATATCAAAAATAGAGCTACATGCCTCTTAATTGTATTGATCTAGTATTGGAACCCACATTGACATTACCCACCACACCCCACACAAGGAAGGTCCCTTTCTCTGATACGTAGTCCCTTAAGATCCCCTTACCTGCAGTTCTATTCAAGTTTGGCATAGAAAGGTTCAAGGTGCCAAACTTCATAGGTTATTTCCTTCAGTAGGTTTATCAAGCAAGTCCAACCTATGATCTCTCTTAGACTTCATCTCTTGTATTTTCTAGTTTCCAACCACACAAAGTTTCAGTCACATAATTCAATTTACAATTTCTAGATATGTATATTTATAGGTATTTTTGGGAATTTGACACTCTAAACTTCACCCCATGGTTAACATGCATGGATTCCTCTCTTGTTTCATATATCACATGCATTTATGGGCATTATTGGAAATATAAGATGTAACTCTTTTACTAGTAACGCTTTCTTCTCCTCTTGTTGTTTGGAATGCATAACACATTGAGAAATTATCCCCCCAGTCTTTTGGGCTGTGATGGAAATGAAGGGAACATGAAATTCCATGATGAATTGAATTCTAGGACAAGTATACTAAGCCCATAACTTGTCATATGAATTTATGAACTTAGTTCCCTCTCCATTAAAATCTTGAGATGATTTCTCATCTACCTTCTTACAACAAAATTAAAATAATGGAAAGGACATACAATTAGGTTCTCAATATGACAATTGGAAATATAACATTGACCCTTTCAAACCCCCTCACCTCTCCCTAATAGATAAAAAAAAAACCCCATTTCAGTTTCCTCCATATCTATCTCTTGGTCTTTTTATTTTAATTATAAATATTTACATACTTTTACATTTTCCCATGGATTACTAGCACATGGTACAAAAAAATTAATATACCTTCCTTTATAATATTAGGCATTTACTAGAGGGGTCTTGGTCATGAGCCCCACACTAGGAATTATACATCGCATATACACAATATTTACACATCAAGCCACTATATTCTAGGGGAAAAATGGGGACATTACAATAGTCATTTTCATAAGACAATGTGCAATGGAGTATATCATATTATGTTTAAGTTTCTAAAGATTATTCCTTTGCAACATAACACCTAAAATCAGTCTCTAAGAAATAATTCCAGAAAATTGAGTGTGCAATGTTTATTTCCTCATCCCTTCCTTGTAATTTAGTGATAATATACTCCATATGATCCTCTCAGTTCAACCTTATCTCATTTTATTTCCTTTATAAAGAATCCACAAATGTGACCATCCATTAGTACCCCTATAGATTTTGCAACTAGTCTCTACTCAACAACATACAAACCATACATTTTTGGTATGTCAACTACCATAATGTAAATGATTTGGAACACCTTAGGGTTAGGGGCTAATCTAATCATAATATATTTTTAACTTTCCTATGATGTTTACATAAAATCAATATAAATGGGTAATTATCATGGTGCATTTAGTAGGCGTGTCATTGATATTATTCGAAATAGAGTGTGGCATGAAAATGGAAGATGCCCAAAAAATACTAAGTGATTATGTACATTGTATGTGAAGATGCCAAAGATGAGTAGAAAAAAAGGAATTTGTGATGTAGAATGTGTACCTATGTTGGTCATGTTTATATTATCCTTCTAAATTGAATTTCCTTCCCTCTTTTCATATTGTTTGGTGTCAATTTTGTTTTTGTATTTTCTAAAATATTGGCTATTAATCCCTATATATAATGACATTACATTTATATGGTAATTTTATTATTGTATTCATTGGTCATCTAGGACCTTAATTGTAGTTGTATAGTTGTAAATAATTGTAATTGTACTCCCCCCCCTCTCTCTCTCTCTCTCTCACACACACACACACACACACACACACACAAAGAGAACTAGATTTATAATGATCTCATATTGTCTTATGTATTTGATACATTGTAAAAGGAGTTTTCCCTATCAAATAGGCTTCTTTTTTATCTTTTCTCCTCATTCTTAACATGTTGGATTATTCTCTCTTCTTATTTTATTCTCTTTTGGCAATTTGGCACATAAAATTTGGTATCATAAGTATTGGATCCTAAGGTTATGAAATTTTTTCACACCTATCTATCTTTTGGAGATATTCAGTTGATAGACAACAGTTGACTAGCATAGCAGTACACTAGAGAATCAACTAAGATATCAACTAATCAGTTGTGTGAATGGTCGACGAGGCTGTGGTCAGATCAACTAGAACAACCGACTAATCTATGAGATGTTGTTGAATTTGTGTTAATAGTTAGAACCAATGACCCCTATTTGTGGATCAGATCCTCCTCACTTCAAGGGTGTTTGTTATATCTAGATACTACAAAAGCAGAACCCTATGGATTGTGCTAATAATAAATTTACGTTGCAATTTGATATTAAAGAATGCATTGTGATGTTTTGATCATAATTCCTTGTGCTTAAGTATTGTGACAATTCCTTAGAAACCACCTCTTTTATTAGAATATAGTTCCCTTTTTCTATTTTATTTTTATTTTATATGGTTTAATGTGAAGAGGTTCCCCAACATGGTATTAGAGCTATTGGTTTTGACCTAGTTTGTTCTTTGTGAATCGTGCTATGTCAGATCTAGCGTTGAATGGCTCTAGTATGAATATTTGTCGACTGATACCTCTTCTTGAACTTGGATCAAATATTTTTGATCAAAAGGATGAATTCCAAGATAGAACATGTTTTTTTGAATGGATATAGCTATGCAATTTGGGTGCCATATATGGAAACTTTGTTGAAGAGAAACGAATTGTGGAAATATGCTAAGGTCATTATTCCATCTGATTAGGATAAGTTTGTCATCAACAAAAAGAAGGATAAGGTTGTTAATTCATCATGACATACATTTCAAGGTATATTCCCTTTCATACAATAGGGATTGACTACAGTCCTCATTCAATCTAGAGTTAGCTGAAGTAACTTTTCAACAAGGTTAATGAAACTCAAGTATTGTAAATAGAGAAAGAGTTGATATCTCTAGAAACACATTCCTTTGAAAGTATTTAGGGTTATTTATCTCACATCAATGAGCTATAGCTGAGATTGGGTGAATGTGGTCATATTTTTCCAAAAAATGATGGACAAATCATTGAACCAGTCCTAATGAATACGAGTACACCTTAAGATGCATTATACTCTTCATTTCAATCCAATTGTATGCCACATAAGGAATATGGTAAGGAATTTACCTTTGAAATATTTTGTGATTTATTGATTAAAGACCAACAAAAGTTTCTTGAACAAGGGAATCTTGGTATAAAACACCAATATCACTTGCTCAAAAGCAAGGTCAAGCAAAATTATAAATAAAGTGGTTGACCAAATAATCGACCATAATGTATAAACCAAACTACTAAAGGAAATAATGGTGATTTAACATTGATGGACAAGAATTGAAAGAAGAGAAGATGTCTCTATTGTGGAAAGGTGGGACATGTAGAGAAAACCTACTAGAAGAAGACAAAGAAATTGGAGGAAAAGGTCAAGCATATTGAATAAGTCTTGTTGATTGGTTAGTATATCAATTGATCTACATAAAAAATTACCTTTCCATTAGCACTTTCTAGCATTAATTTCCCATACCACTCAAACATAATGTATAATTAATTCTATTTGTACTAATCATATGGATAAGGATGCTTATTTGTTATCTTATTTAAGTGAGGTCTAGAACAAAATATTTATGTAGATGATGATTATTCCCTCACAATTCCTAGAAGTTGTGATGTTGAATTTTGGCATGGTCTAATATCCAATGTCTATCATGTACCTAGGTTGAGCAAAAATTTCTTGTCAATTGCAAAACTTACACAAACTAATAAGACTATTTAGTTTTGGTTAGGTTTATTTATTGTAAAGGATTTGAGACCTGGGTGGATGACTATTGCTTTAATATATTTATATCCCAAATATAGACTTTACAAGTTCTGTGATTCTTCCAAGTATGCTTTTCAAAATACTGGACTGACTTGACCAACTGAACCAACTGCACTCATTGCTCATGCCATGACAATAAAAGTCAAATTTTGAATAAACAACTTCGACATATGAAATTTTTAAGTTTTAAGTTAATTTTAACAAATAATGTGGTTACTAGTCTCCCAAATATTTTGCTTGATAGAGTTTGTATAGGATGTCTTCTTATAAAGGACCATTAGGAACAATTTTATTTTAGGAAATCATGGTGAGCACAAGACCAATTGGTACATGTTCACAGTGATCTATGTTGCATGAATGAACCTTCATTAGCAAGTGCGAAGTACATTTTGACCTTTATTGATGATTTATCCATATTTTCTTGAGTATATTTCTTGAAGAATAAGATTCGTGTCTTTGAAATATTCAAGGAATTTAGGGGACCAGATAAAAATAAATGCAGATGACCTATCAAATGTCTGAGATCAGAAAATGGTGGAGAATATGTGATTCGAATATTTGAATATTATCTTTTGCAAAATGGTATTTATTCACAGAGCTATGTCCCTCACACCCCTTAGAAAAATGGAGTCGTGGAGAGGAATACTTGGAATTTGGTAGAAATGGTTCGATGCCTACTATATACCAAATATATCCTGACTAAATGTTGGGTAGAATTTGTTTACTATTCAAAATATCTTGAAGCTTGTTTAGACTAGATATGTCAGTGACATAACTCCAGTTGAGAAGTGGAACAGAAGGAAACCTTTTATTGGACACCTTAGAAACTTTGGGTGTGTTTATTGAGTACGTCTCAATGATAACCACATGAAGAATTTGGATCCAAAGAGTCATTCTTTCATCATGATTAGATAATATAATGAATAAAAACCTATTGGTTGTTTTACCTAGTCAAACAACATATTATTTTGAGTAGAAATGTGATATTTGATGAGAATATATCAAGTAATAACATGTTTATCTCCTCTTCTATTCTATTGCACAATGATCCTTTTGATATTATTGAAGAATATGGATCAACTACACCCTTCTCTAAAGCTTCAACTAGAACAATGGATTCTACCCCTAAGTCAACTAGTAGTCGGTCCACATTGAATGAAAAACCTACTCATAAAGTTAACCAAGAACAAACTAAATCATTTTTTACTTGTCCACCTCAGTGGGATGCTAAGATAATTGAAGCTGTTCGATTTGATACTAGAGATGCTAGTATCGTTCGACATACCTGCAGTCATAAACAACATGGTAGCATTATAATAATGGCACATGTTTTTGAAACCTATGAGTTTGACACTTATATTGATGCTTTGGGAATTAATGAATGGGAAAATGATATGGATACTTAGATTAAACAGGAATTGGACATGGGAAATCATTTATCGACTGAAAGGAAAGAATTTTGTGAAGTATCGATGGGTTTACAAGACAAAGTTTAATTTTGATGGTGCTATTGAATGTCACAAGGCTTGCTTGGTAGCCAAGTTATTCTCTTAGAAAGAATGAATTGACTACACTAAAATTCTTACCCCTATTACAAATATGAACTACGGTTCGATTGATTCTTTCCCTAACTACTCATTTTGGATGGTAACTTCATCAAATGGATGTTAAAAGTTATTTTCTTCATGTATAATTTTTTAAAGAAATATATATGGAATAACCTCCTAGATTTGTGACATATTCTTATCTCCTTTTTCGATTGAAGAAGTTGTTCTATGGTTTGACACAAGTACTACATGATTTGTATGCGAACATTGATAGTTTTGTAATCAATATTGGCTTCAAATGCTATGAACTTAATCACTTTTTTATGTATTACATGTTCATGGTGATACTTTGAGTGTGGCATTTTATGTTGATGATTTAGTCATAACTGAAAATAATGTCAATATGATTTTGGGTTTGAAGAAGAAACTTGCATATACCTTTGAAAAAATTGATCTTGGTATGTTGATTTTCTTTTTTGGCATTCAAAATTTTCAAATAGATGATGGCATCTTTGTTTATCAACCAAAATATGATTTGGATTGTCTGAAATGATATCTGTAAGCATTATGCTACACATTATCAGTCACGCTCAAAATTGTAGAAGGTCTATGAGTCTCCATGATTCAATGCCACTCTTTATCTATAGTTGGTTAGCAAATTTATTTACTTAAATAATATTCGAATTGATCTATGCTTTTTTGTTAGTGTGATTTCCAGGTTCATGCAGAATCCTTGAGAATGCCATTAGAAGGGTTTAGAAAAAAATTATGTCTATATTAAAGGAACTTATCAATATGGTATTAATTAATGTTACATTACAGATTCGATGATTGGGTTTACTAATTATTACCGGGGAGGTGACATTAACGACCACAAATCCAATTTTTTCTATGTGTTTTGACTGAGTTTTGGACCCATGGTCTCGTTGTTTAACAAATGAAAGGTAGTCTCTCTTTTGACTACATATTTTGAATATCATGGAGTTGTTAATGTAGGTATAGAGGCAGTTTGCATTCGTTAGATTTTATTAGAGCTTGGTTTTCCTATTAAGGCCTCATATGTTATCCATTGTGATAATCAAAGTATAATACAAGTTGTTGATAATATTGTTGCTCACAAAAAAAAAGAATCATGTTGGAATTTATGTTCATTATTTACGACATTTGGTATAGGACAACATTGATTCACTTTTTCGTTATAGGATAGATGATTAGATCATTGATATCTTTATAAATCCTCCACCAAAAGCTAAGTTTTTCAAACTTCGGGATATGATTGGGCTTCAAGAAGCTAAAATTATAGGGGGATGTTTATAGAATATACTTTCACCTCTTGAATATCTAGGGAATTCTGTTGATGGGGGGGGTGTTGGAACCTAAGGTTATGCAGGTTCATCACACTTCTTGATCTTCTAGATACAGACAGTTTACTAGTAAAGAAATCAATTGGAGATTCGATTGAGATGTCGACTAATCATTCAATTGAATGGTCAATTAGGTCATGGTATGCTTGATTAGAAAAACTAACTAATATATGGGACATTATGGAACAAATCCTTCTCACTTCAAGGCAGTTTGCTAAATATAGAGAATATAAAAGAATGAACTAATGGGTCTCACTGATAATCAATTTATGTTGCAATTTGATATGAAAAATGCATTGTGATTTTTTGATCATAATGTATTGTGCTTAAGTCTTGTAACAATGTATTTAGGCACCACCTCTTTTCTTGGAATATAGTTCCCTTTTGCTATTTTATTTTATGTTTTATGATTCAATGTGATGAGGTTCCCCAAAAACCCATGTTCACTATAAATTTCTTTTTAGGAATGTTTCAAATAGATAAACTTGGATGATCCTTAGAGGCTATCAAGAAGTATTTGTGGTACCAATTTTTAGTCTCATTTCATTAAAATTTAAGATTTATAATCTATAGAAGTTAGGGTGTTTGAATGTCCAAAAAATGTTGTCAAATCGAGTGCCACCTTTTGCATCAAAAGGAATATAGGCCAAGTGATTAATTTACATATTTTAGAAAAAGAGAAGTAAAATGAAACATGTGGTAGTTTGTACAAGTTCTCTCTCCTAAAAGGGACAAAAATAATATTTTTCGTAAAATAACCATAACCCTCCCTTGGAACATTCCAATTGGGTCAAAGCCGCAAAATTACAAAAAATACATACCAATATACTATAATAAAATTTTCAAACTTAGAGGGGGATAATTTTCAAAAATAATTAAGGAGCAAGGTCACCCATCAAGACAACCCACAAACTAGGGTTTTTAAAGGTAAGTTAACTTGAAACATGCATAACTTTTGATTGGAATATTTTTTTTAGGTGATTCAAAAGTTGTGATAAAGAGTAAATATAGAAAAAAACAAGTATATATCAGTGGTATCAGATGGAAGAAAGGTGGAGCAAGAAATTATGCACCCATTAAACCTCCTCAAGTCTCATCCATAACACAATATTAACATGATGATTTGAACTCTATGGTGTATAAGGTAACCAACTAAGTAGAAAACCTTAAATACAATGCTAAGAAAGGGGACATATCATTAATATGGTAAATAAGGATGAATTCCAAACATTCAAAGAGGATATGTAAGTTGAATTCCAAACATTGAAAGTGGATATATGTAATATACCTAAAGTATGTTACATGGATATAATAATACATAAATGTTTATATTTTTTTTTTAACAAAAAATGAAAAGAGGATTCTATAAAACAAGCTGTGCACAGCCATTCAATACAGCAGTAGCAGGGAAAGGTAAACCTGCAATTCAAAATTGGTGCACAGTAGGCTTAACCTAGTAATTTTCCAAAAAACTCCATACAAAATTCTACCAAAGTGGCTAATGTCTCGGGTAGTGTATACCCTTATATATTGATTACATAAAAAGAGACAGAGAAACATATATTCATGAGAAGAGAAAGACTAAGGGTTGCCTCTGAAATGCCTAGGCTATACTACTGATTCTTCTTCCATTGGGTGCTCCGCTTCTGCAGTTGCACCATTTACTTTGCTTCCCTGGTTCATAGTGATTAAATGTTCAACATCTTCCTGGATCCTGTCTACTTTCCCCATCATCTCTCGCAGGTTACTTTCATTGTCATCAATCCGGGAATCATGGTTACTGATTTGCAATGAAGTGTAACTTACTGTTTCTCCCATGCTTTTGATTTCCCGAGTTATTTCTTTGTTGTCCATGACTCCAATTGCAACCATCTCGTACAAGCGCCTCAGATTCTTCTTGATATCCATGATTCCTGCGTTGTCTCCAGCTTGAGCCATTCTTTCAGGATCTGCAGAGAGCTCAATGCTAGAAAACTGGCTGTGCAAGGGACGAACAGCAAGGGCCCAGTCCAAAGAATCAACCAAGGGGTTGAGAAGACAACTCAAAATAGCTAGCTCCTGCTGCAACACAATACCTCCATGCCTATCAGAATAAGCCAATGTTCCCACAGTTCCCTCCTGCCACCCAGTGTAGAGGCAACCCAAAACTCGTCTGGAACTATCAGAACGTGTAGACTTTGAACCCAAACCTAGGCCTGAGGACCAAGATGCAGAGGGGAAATTATAGTAGCATTTGGTGAAGGTTGCGAGGGCTAACCGCTCTTTTACAAAGGAACGAGTGAGAGGAAGGGATTGCCACGGGAAGCCCTGCAGCCTCCCTCCTTCAATTCCTATCACCACATTCAAGAGGAGGTGCACTGCTTCAGGAGAACCAGAGAGGACCAGAGGAGAATGAAAATGCATGGTGCTGCGAGGAGACGACATAAGGAATAGAGCAGCGATAGAACAAACGTGTGAGAGATAATGACAGTTAAGCAAAGACCTAGAGAAATTAATGCCTGTTGGGATCGAGAGAAGGAAGGGACAAGAGGGAGACCACGCTGCCGAAGGAGAAGAGCTGGAGGGACAGAGATTTAAATGCATGAGGCCGACGAGGTGAAAGTGGAGGCCAGCTGGAGGGAAGAAAAGCGAAGCAAGGAGGAGAAAGGGGATGAGGGAGGAGAGAAGGAGGGAAAAAAGGGAGGGATAAGGATGGGAGGACAAGGAAAAGAGAGAGGGTAAGGAGGAAAAGTGACTAAAGTTGAAATGGGGGAGAGATAGATTCTTTCTTATAGGATTTCGTTTATTGTGAGGTTGGAGAGGGAGCTTCCAATACCGCATTTAAGGAATGTATTTGAAGATGGGATGGTTTCCATCCTGGCTGTAATGGCCTCATGGGAGAGAGGCTCCCACATTAACCAGATTTTCTGCAGCTGTGTTGTTGTGCCGAAGGATATGGAAAGCCTCATAGTTGCTGGTCATGAGAAGCTTGGCTTTTCCAAATAGGTGTCAACATTTGACAGCTCCCGAAGAGTATCCATTGATCAATTTGTAGATGACATGCCTGGAATTCCTGAATATCAAGGCCTTACGAATCTTCTTGGCATTTAGGAGATGAAGGCTCTGGATAAGAGCCAGCCACTCCGCTTCATTATTAGTTCTGATGCCTAGCCCCCACGCAAAGGTCTGTTCCACATATCCTTCGGGATTCAAGAGAATCCCCCCGCACCCGCCTCCCCACATAAATGTTTATATTATAATAGTAGTAATTTTGGTATTATTCTATATTTATTATATTATAATTAATGATAGTCATTTATTTTTCCAAAAGACATGAATTATAATATTTTATGTGTATTTATATACACATCCATTGTATTAGATTATATATATGAGTTATTAATAAATAGAAAATTTTTATCCCTCGAGGATTTATATGGATTTGTCCTTGTTATAATGGATGCTCAAGTGAAGTAACCATTGGGTTCACTTCAATTGGTATTAGAGCGAAGTTTTTGTGGGAATTTGGCCATCTCTAAATTGCTAGTGGAAAATAAAAAAAATTGGATGTGTATTTGAAAAATAATTCATTCTGTTAATGGTAATATTTCTAGACTTGTGGCCAAAATTCTCGATAAAATTTTAAAAAAGAAAGAAAGAAAAAATATTAAAAAAAATAATGGAATAAGAAACAAGGTCACTTTAGGCTAGTGGAAAATCTTATTCAGGCATGTAATAAATTATCATGTGGGTAGTATAAAAATATAAAAGAAAAATAAGTCAAAAGTGGAATATAAGTAATATAAAATAAAAATCACTTTTAAGTGAATTATCTAAAGTGAAAACCATATTAAAAAAAAAGAGTAAAAGTGAAGTTTGTGTAATAAATTCTATAAGAAAGCATGTAATATATATATGTGTGTGTGTGTGATTTTGAAATAAAAATTCCTTTTAAAGTTGACGTGAAGAAGAGGGTACATTATTTATAGGATTGTATTTATAATATATATGAAGAAGTGAAAGGATATCATTTTAAATTGTAAATTTTGTCAAGTTGAAACAAAAGCAAAGGTTCAATTTACTTTCGAGTGTGTCGTGGGACTAAACGTTTTCATGCCTCTATGAGGCAGGTTCCAGAATGAGCCCATAAGCACTACCATTAATCGCACTCTTGAAGGAAATTATATTGATATTCAATTGGAAAATATACTACAAATTGTGAAAGAGGAAGTTAAACAATATTATGGAAAAAATTGTGATGAGATTGATAACTTAGAATTGAACATAATGAGTAGTTGCTAGATTTTTAAAATTAAGCTAGCATTATATTAGGATATTTAACTGAGAGAATAACAAGCACAACAATCAAACACAAGAGACAATGAACACACTGTTTTTCCTTGGGGAAACCATAAATGGAGAAAACCCCACAACTTCCTTAGAGATAGAATCAACACCAAAAGTAAAACCCCAAAACAGTAAGATGATCTCTTGATAGAAGTAGCCTCTTTATTTCTATCCCCAACAACTTCATCTTCCTCAGCTATGCGCTACAATTGAGTGTGAGTGAGTGTGTGATAAATAGAGAGACTCACTGTCTATTTATACTAATTCCCATCTTGACAATAACCAACTAGGGCCGAATTCTCTAGGAGAGTCTAATAACCCTAGTGCTCCAGAACTGCAGGGAATTTAACCCTTGATCAATAGGAGGGTTACCCACAATGACTTGACATGACTTGTTTACATTATAGAACCCCTCGATAGGAACATCAGGGCATGACATGACTCAAATACATTACAGACACATCCCAGAATAAACATCGGGGTACAATACATAAGATATACAAGTGAATACATTCTGAAGTTACAATTACATCAACACTCCCTCTTAACTAGGAAGGTATTCTCTCGACACAATTTATCAGCACAAGTCTTCTTCTCTATATCATCTGGATCATCATCGAGTCCTTGTCATCATCAAGTCATCTTCATATTCAAGTCATCTTCATATTTGAGTTATCTTCATCTTTAGGTCATATTCATCTTTGGATCTGTATCATCGCTCTATATGGATCATCACTGGAACATCATCACTAGATCTGGATCATCACTGGAACATCATCACTGGATCTAGATCATCATTGGATTTGGATCATCTCTCGATCTCGATCTAGATCATCAATCTTGGGTCATCACTAGATCTAGATCATCACTCGATCTAGATCATCACTGCTGGATCATCATCATGGGTGCTATCTCATGATTCTTTTTGTCGTAGGAAGTTCTATAGAGCCAACCCTTTTTCATGCTGGTTGTAGGCCTAACCTCCATGTAGGTCTTCTTTAGCACTTATATATGATCCTAATTCAAAATGGTCCTCCCAACACTTACATCTGACCATGAGAGGAACACATCCAACACCATGTTAGAAAGGCATGCCCAACACTCACATCCGACCATGCGGGAACACATCCCACAACCTTATTAGAAAGGCCCAACACTTACATTCACCAGCATGATAGTACACACCTACTATCATCTATGAAAAGGCATAGCACTCACATCCACCAGCATGATAGGACAAACCTACTATCATCTGTGGAAAGGCTTAGCACTTACATCCACCAGCATGGTAGGACATACCTACTACCATCTGTGGAAAGGCACAGCACTTACAATCACTAGCATGGTAGGACACACATACTACCATATGTGAAAAGGCTCTGCACTTACATCTGACCATGGAAGGAACTTAATCCTCTCACCATGTCAAAATGGCTCTCAGTCCCATACTAAGGGTTCCTAGTAACTGACCAGGTTCCTCCATTCTCCCAGAGAATGGAAACAACCCTTATATCTGATCAAGTGGGAACACATCCCTCAATCACATAAGAATGGCCATGCACTCATATCTGATCATGTGAGAACATATCTCACAATCATATCAGAATGGCCCTCAGTCCTAGACTGAGCTTTCCTGGTAATTGACTAGGTGCCTCCATTCAAAGAATGGCAACAGCCCTTATATTTGATCAAGTGGGAACACATCCCTTAATCACATTAGAATGGCCATGCACTCATATTTGATCATGTGAGAACAAATCTCATAGTCATATCAGAATGGCCCTCAGTCCTAGACTGAGTATTCCTGGTAACTGACTAGGTACCTCCATTCAAAGAATGGAAATAGCCCTTATATCTGATCATGCAGGAACCAATCCTACAGTCATATCAGAATGGCTCAACACTCATATCTGACATGGAAAGAACCAATCCTCTCAGCATGATAGAATGGCTCAGCCCTTACATCTGACCATGGAATGAACCAATCCTCTCACCATGTCAGAATGGCTCACGGACTCATCACTTGTATTTGGAGGGAACCTCGATCTAGAGAACACCAAGCTTCTCCCTGAAGTACTCAAACTTCACTCTGGCTAATGGCTTTGTCAACACATCAGCTATCTTGTTCGTCCGTCACAACATACTGGAGCTTCACTACTCCTCTCTGCACCATATCCCTGATATAGTGATACTTGATCTCGATATGCTTTGACTTGTCATGGAACACCGGGTTCTCCGACAACTTCAGACAAATCTGGTTGTCACAATATATACAAGTAGCATCCAACTGGAGATTGAATAAATTAGATAGTAGCTTCCTCAGCCATACTACCTCACAACTAGCTGAACAAGATGTGACATACTCTGCTTCAGTTGTACTCAGTGCCACACATGACTGCTTCCTGCTAAACCAAGAGATCACACCTAATTCCATACTGAAGCAACACCCTAAAGTGCTCTTCCTATCGATGGCACTTCCTGCCCAATTTGAATCAACATAAACCTCCAAGTTAATCTTCTGATTCACTTCATACTTGAGCCCATAATCAACTGTACCCCTCAGGTACCTCAGAATATGCTTTACAACAATCAAGTGAACATGTCTCAGATCTATCAGGAACCGGCTCAAGGTGTTCACAGCAAAGAAAATATCTAGTCTCGTGTTCATTAGGTACATCAAGGACCCAATCATTTGACAATACATCGTAGCATCAATCACTTCTGATGAAGCATCACCCAATAGCTTTAGGTTTGATGCCATAGGTGTGGTCATGGCCTTGCAGTCCATCTTCTCGAATCTCTTCAGGATCTCTACCGTATATTTTCCTTGTCCTAGTGAAATTCCATCTGCATTCTACCACATCTCCATGCCTATAAAATAATGCATCATACCCAAGTCCTTCATTTCGAACTCGGCAGCAATATTCCTCTTCATATTAGCAATCAACCCATCCATACATGTTACAAATAGATCATCTACATACAGTAGGAGCATCATTGGGTTGCCATCTTCAACCTTGCAGTAAATATTGGAATCTTCTTTACTCTTGGTAAATCCCAAACTCGATAGAAAGCTGTCATTTCTACCGTACCATGTCCTAGGTTCCTGTTTCAAACCATATAGGGATTTATTCAATCTACACACATGAGACTCCCTGTCATGTGTCTCAAAACCGAGTGGCTGCTCCACCTATACTTCCTCTTCCACTACACCATTCAAGGAAGTAGTCTTAACATCCATCTGGTGTATCTTCCATTTCATCACTGTAGCCAGAGCAAGTACTGATCTGATGGAAGTGTATCTGGCTACAGGTGCAAAAGTTTCTTCATAATCTATTCCTTCTTTCTGGTAGAAGCCATGAGCAACAAATCTTGCTTTATATTTTTCTATGCTGCCATCTACAGCATGCTTGATCTTGTAGATCCATTTGGAAGTTACAACCGACTTCCCTTCTGGTCTTGGGACAAAATCCCAAACATCATTCTTCATGATCAATTGATACTATTAGATCATAGGATCCTTCCATTCTTTCCTTTCTGCCGCTTCTTCATAGTTGGAAGGTTCTTTATCAATGAAATCACATAATAATGCTACATACCTATAGCAGGACCTGGTCCTCTTTCTTTCTCTGTGATTCTCTTTTGGAGCCCCATATCTTTCTGCACCTTGGATAGCTTCTCGTACCCAAGCAGGTTTCCTCTTATGAGGATTCTTCTCCTGAGGTGGATCTACAACTTTCTTGAGGTTCTTCAAATTCACGATCTTCTTCTTGAATTTCTCCGTTCATGGTTGTGTCATGAATTCTAGGTGCTTCTATTTCTTCAAGTTCTTCAGCAGGTCTCTTTTTGGATTTGTTGTAAGCTGAGTCTTCGTCAAATGTTACATCCCTGCTGATATCAATCTTCTTGTATCCTGGGAAGTATATTCTGTAAGCCTTCGAGCTTTCAGAGTATCCCACAAATATACTTTTCTTTCCTGAAGGATCTAATTTTGTCCTCTTTTCTTTTGGAATGTGTATGTACACTGGACAACCAAATATTCTGAGATGGCTGACTTCTAGTTTCTTGCCGGAAAAGACTTCTTCAGGTGTCTTGTTCTCGAGTACTCTATGCGGAGTACGATTCTGTACATACATCACTGTTCTGGCAGCTTCTGCCCATAGATGCATGGGAAGATCTTGATCGTGAAGCATAGCCATTGCAACTTCCATGGTCCTTCTATTCTTCCTTTCTGTAGCCCCATTCTGTTGTGGATTATATGGAGTAGTTAACTCCCTCTTAATCCCTTAATCTTTGCACAATGCTTTGAATTCATTTGAAGTGAATTCTCCACCATTATCTAATCGAAAGGTCTTGATCTTCTTTTTTGTGTGGTTCTCAATCAAGGCTTTGAATTCCTTGAATTTGTTGAAAACTTCATCTTTGTTCTTCATGAAGTAAATCCATGTCTTCCTAGAAAAGTCATCAATAAAAGAAACATAGTATACATACCCGCTTAATGAACTTGATGGCATTGGACCGCATACATTGGAGTGGATGATTTCCAAGATTCCTTTTGCCTTGCTCTCGCTACTTGGAAATGTCTTCTTTATTTTCTTTCCTTTTGCACATCCTTTGCAGACTCCATCATGTTTTTCTTGAATTTCTGGAAGAACTTCAACAACTTTGCTTGCAAGTGGTAGTGCTCTGTAATGCACATGTGCAAGCCTTCTATGCCAAATTTCATTTGGCTCTACTGTGTCATGGACCAAGGATTGTTCTAGATGGCCCTTCAATTTGTATAGACCTCCCTCTTGTTCCCCAATCACTACTGCATCATTAATAGTCTTTCCCTTTGGCCACATGATAACTTGGCCATCTATAAATGTAATCCTCATGACTTTTTCTTCTAATGCAGATATGGAGAGGAGGTTCTTCTTTAGTCCTGGTACAAAAAATACTTCCTTCATCATCATAGAATTTACAGAGTCTAGCTTATAGGAGGATTCCCCACTACCTTTTATTGGATATTGGTAGTCATCTCCAAGTTTCACCTTGTGTGGTGATTCATATTCTGATAGTTTCACAAAGGATTCCTTGAATCCTATCATATGTTTGGAAGCTCCACTGTCTATAAGCCAATCATTGCTTCCATGTGTAATGTTTCCTGTGAGAGTGGAAATCAAAACATATTCTTTATCACTTGAGGAATCATCACTTTCATGTCTGATTCTCTTTGTGGAAGGTTCATCATCCTCCACAGCATGAGCATGATGTCTTCTCTTGTTTCCCTTCTTCATGTGAGAGACATTTTTGTTTCTAGGACATTCTCTAGCATAGTGTCCTTTCTTGTCACATGTATAACATCTGATTCTAGATAAATCTTTTCTAGTGTTATATTTGTGAGAGTGCTTACCTCTGGGGTGATGAGAACTTCTTCTGGTTTTCTTGGAGTGTACTATGAGAGCTTGATCTTCACTTCCCATCTTTTCTTCTTGAGCTGCTTTCGAGCTTCTTCTTGAGAGAATTCTTCCCATGGTCTACCGAACTTGACTAACTTCTTTCTAGCACAGATTCCTTGAATGAAGGAGTCACATGATCTAGGGAGAACATTCAAGGTGGTCATTACAATCTTTGCACTCTCCACTTCTTCATCTACTGCTTCCATATGTTCTTTGATCTGAGAGACCCTTGTAAAGTAAGACTGGATGGTCTTTGCATTATGGATCTTTACATTCTTCAGTTGGTTTCTCAGAGTCATCTTTTCGTTTATGTTCTTTCCTTCAAACAGTTTGGTTAGGGAATCAAGCATGGCTTTAGGTGTCTTTAGGGAGGACACCTATGGTATGAGGTGATCCTTGATTGAATAAAAAATAATCCTCTTAGCCATAACCAACTTATTCTTGTGTAAGGCCTTAGCCTCATCTCCCTCTGGAACTGGAACCTCCTCATTGATATAGGAGTCCAATTCATTTTCTTCCAGGACCAGGGAGATCCTATACTTCCAGGCTCAGAAGTTATCAGCTCCCTCAAGCTTTTCATCAAGCTTGGTATGATGAGACATCTTAACTGAGAACCTCAAATGGAAATACAAAATATTTAGATCTTACTAGGACAAGATGTCGTATCTGGATTTGGAGCTGAATTTCTGCAGTGCTAGTTCAGGAGCAGATTAGGGTTTGACTTTTCCAGAGTTCCTTCCAACCAAATTCTTTGATATTGATCTCTACACTTTGATTTTGAGGAGGATATCAATCTAGGTTTGGGATCACTAAAAAATTCCACTTCTATGGAAATCCCTAATTTTCGACAACAGTGTTGGGTCCAAAACTGAAAAAGCTCAAAATCAGATTCTGCTTCGATAGAAAGAGGCTCCCTATGGAGGAAATTTAGTCCAACCTACTTTTGTTGAAATTCTGTGGAGAGAGATCCACAAAGTAGGAAGCCCTAGTTCCCGTAGCTGCACAGTGTCTTCTTCTCAAGTTATCTCTAATACCATGTTAGATTTTTAACATTAAGCTAACATTATATTAGGATATTTAACTAATAGAGTAACAAGCACAACAATCAAACACAAGAGACAATGAACATAGTGTTTTTCCTCGAGGAAACCATAAATGGAGAAAACCCAACAATTTCCTCATAGATAGAATCAACACCAAAAGTAAAACCCCAAAATAGTAAGATGATCTCCTGACAATAGTAGCCTCTTTCTTTCTAGCCCCAGCAGCTTCTTCTTCCTCAGCTATGCGCTACAACTGAGTGTGAGTGAGTGTGTGATAAATAGAGAGACTCACTCTCTATTATACTAATTCCTGACTTAACAATAACCAAGTAGGGCCGACTTCTCTAGGAGAGTCTAATAACCCTAGTGCCCCGAAACTGCGGGGACTTTAACCCTTGATCAATAGGAGGGTTACCCACAATGAATTGACATGACTTGTTTACATTATAGAACCTCCCGATAGGAACACCAGGGCATTACATGACTCAAATACATTACAGACACATCCCAAAATAAACATCGGGGTACAATACATAAGATATACAAGTGAATACATTCCGAAGTTACAATTACATCAACAGTAGTCCCCCCAAAAAAATTGTTATCTTACATCCTAATAAAGTTGATGTAATTTTAGGGAACTCCTGGTTGAAATATCTCTATAATTTTTCCATGAATTTGAATAAAAAGTATATAGATTTCAAGCACACCAATAAAAAAATAATATTGCAAGACATCAATTTTTAGCACCTTTCCCTCTAAGAGAATCTAGAACCTGGAAGCAAAGATGACAACATAGAATTGGATTCTCAAAGAAAGAATCTATGGGAAGAAAAACAATTTCTATCTAATAGCATCAATGAGTTAACACAAGAAATGGAAAATCATGTGGAGGAAAAGGAAATTGTTGCAACAAAAATTAAAGAACTTAAAAATGTGATTTGTTGGAGGTTTCCTCCCTTTGAACTAGGTTCAGAACTTCTTTTTTGTGCAACAAATCCCAAGATATCGTCCCAATAGAGAAAGGCTCAGTCGACAACAATTGCAACACAGATGCAGTCTCACCTAAGATATCTCTTATGGGTAATTGCCAAAACTAGGTTTCTGCAGTTGGGTGGGGATTTATCCTCCTTTGGTACCTTACTGACTCGCTCGAACGAAGTCAGTGGGTGTATTACTTATTGTTACTATACACAGATAAGACACTAAAATTATTAGTGCATGATTCATGATTCATGATTCATGCATAAGAGAACTCATCCATAAGCAAATACATACACTCTTATTCACATTATGTAGTCTTGCATCTTAATCACATTCATCATACACATTTATCATCTACACATTGACATAGTATTTAGCGTGGAAACCCATCCAAGAAAAACCACAAAGGCGCTCTTCATCTGGCATGAGAAATATATGCACCTTTTGTATGCGCACTCAACTACATACTATGTTCTAGTTCTTCTTCTTTTATCTACACAAACTCCTCTCCTCTCGTGCTCTCTATTATTTTGTCACTAACTCTCCTCCTAATTAACTTTTTTGTCGATCCACACACATCCTGGATTGATTTCCTCTTCTCTACAATTCTATGGCTAATCCACACACAACCTGGATCACCTTACTCTTCTCTACAGCTCTACTACTGATTCACACATAACACAGATCGAATAAATATTCTTACAGAAACAACTATCTAACTAAGAACCAACAGACTCAGAAAGTAAGTAACTAATAGGAAGGACATGAAGTCTCTAGGTAAGTAACTCGCATATATCTTGGGTTCTTCCTTTTATAGACTCTTTAAAATTTTCATTCAACTGAATTCATTATGTTAGCCAACATGATGCCATTCCTATTCTAGTTACACTTGTTAGTAGGCACTATCGTCCCAAAATACAAATATGCTCTAAACACATGTGACTCTAGCCGACTTCGTACCCATGATATTTTGAGTTGTCCTTTTCAGCCGTTGTGTTGTTGCATGCCTTCTCTATTGTGGTTTCTTCCATGGTAGCTGATCTCGTTGCATCCTTTCCTTCTGTCGTGGCTTCTCTTATTTCGCTAACTCTTCTCTTGTCGTAGCTTCCTCCATGACTACTTATTGTATCTTAGATATTTCCTCCTTATATTATTTTGTCTTCCTCCATCGCAACTTCCACTATAGTTGATTCTTCTACCTTATTCTCCCGTCCACAGCTTCTTCTGTTGCAACTTATTCTCCCTTTTCATATATTTCTATTGTAACTTCTTCTCCCTTACGACTGAACTCTTTACCTTCTTGGGAATAATTCTAACTAAATTCTACCTATCTTTCCCGATCCATGCAATGATACTCAATTTTTGCATTTGTAACAAATTTTCTTTGAAAATATTGAAATATTTTCACTATCTCCTCTGTCTCACATTGCACGCCCTCTTCTACCTTCTACAATTGTTCAACAAGGTCGAAACTGATGTGTTATGACGTTCCAAGTCCTACATCCTTTGCTACTCGTCGCACCTTCTAGAGTATAGGTTGAATCATGTCTATGACTCTTTTTGTTTCATCCTGCAACTTTGCGACTTTGTCATTCATATGTTGTTGTTGAGTCCAGAGTACTACAACTTCTTGTTGAAGTTTCTTCATTTCCGTGGCCTTAGCCATTTTCTCTGTTAAGGTTAACTAATTCATCTCATTCTTCAACTGAGTTTCTTATGTCTCTTTAGTGTGCAGCTCATCTGTGACTTTCTCTAAATCTGCATCATCGATTAATGCTTCCCAAGTCTGAGAAACTTGGTCGACATCCTTGGCACAGAGTGCCTCTGCTTCTTCTATGTTCTTTGCAGCCTCTGTTGTTGTTTTTCTTCTTTATTCTATTTGGAAAGTTAATTCTTTGTAGCGGTAGGAATGATGAGAGTGAAAATCTCACTGACATCACCAATTATATTCTAGACTTCTTGGAAAGCTCAAGATGAAATCCCAAGTGCTTTCCTGGACATTGTTTTCTTTGACTTCTTCCTCTTAGTAGGAAGAACGTTTTAATTATCATGACAGATTATTTCCCATATACCAAATGAAATGGAGTTCGAATTGTCAACTTATTACAAGTCACGCAATATTTCCACAGTACTGTGGAAATTTTCTAAGCTCGGTTGCCTCTTTGGACATTACAATTTTTTTCAACACATTTTCCAGAATTTTGTTAAATTTTTTGACAACACCATTCGCTTGAGGGTGATATAGCATTGCCTTTCTATTCTAGATTTGGAATTCCTCTATTAACTCCTAAATTAACTAGTTAACAAAGTGTGTACCTTGTTCGCTTATTAAAATATTTGAGTAGCCAAATCTCATCACGACATTTTCAAACAGAAACTTCGTAGCAGTACAATCCTTTACTAGTGCTACTTCATCCCATATGGTTAGGTAGTTGGTTGCAGTTATTATATACCTTGTACATGTGCACTTCCTTGTTGTACTAATAAGATCTGTGCACTTCAATTTCTTGTATATTTACTTGAGGTACTAATGGCATTTCCTCTCGTCGTGATGATTTTCTCATTATTTGCAAAACATCACAACTTCAACAGTATTCTCAAGCATATACATGCATGGTTGGATACCACAATCCTTCTTGAAATATATTTTGCATCATGTATCTCCCAACACAATGGCCTCCTGCAACACCAACATGTTTTTTGTTCAATATCATTGATCGCTCATGTTCTAAGACGTAGCGAAAGATAATATCATCAAGGCTCATCTTATATAAATGTCTAATGATCAACTGGAAGTCTGAAACTCACACAACTAACTATTTCTTTTGCGTAGTAGTAAATTCAGATGGTGCATATCCCATACTAAAAAACTGTATGATATCTATGTACTAATCATCAAACATTGTTATTGCAAATACCACGCACTGGGGAGACTATCACCGAGGTTACTAGGTTCTTCTCCACTCTCGATCCTTGACATATGGTCTGCTTCTGAATTTAGTTGATCGGGTTTAAAAATGACCTCAAATTCAAATTCTTGAAAAAGGAGAAGCCACCGAAAAATATTTCCCCCAAACACTAGCTTATTGACCAGGTATTTCAATGCTGAATGATATGTGTACATATTGAAGTGTCCACCCAAAAAATAATGTCTAAATTTATTCATAGAATATACCATAGATAATATTTATCTCTCCTACGTGGTATAATTCTTCTCCCTAGTTTATAATGTCATGCTACTGAAAGCTATAGGATGGTCGATCGACCCTTCACCAGGCTGTTTTTGTACCACACTGAGTGTGACAAATGACACATCGAAATGTACATGGAAATATTTCTTCTAGTCTAGAAATACAAGTATGGGTGATGTAACCATATTTTTCTACAACATGTCCAAAATCTCTTGGTAACTTTTTGTCTAGTGGAACTTAACATATTTCTTCAATAACTTTTGCATCGGTGCATTCACCGCTACATATCCTTTGATAAAGTTTTTGTAGTATCTGGTATGTCCCAATGTTTCACACAATTTATTAACTTTGGCTGGTGGTGGTAGGTCAAGGATGATCGCAATTTTATTAGGATCGGGAAACATTCCATCATGACAAACCACATATCCAATCAAAATTCCAAATGGGGATCAAACTATACATTTCTTTAAGTTCATCGAAATTCGATATTGGTGACAACGTTCCAACATCATCTTAAGGATCTCAATATGATCCTTAATGAGCTCAAATATTTTCCAATCATCGAATTAGACTTCAATAAATTAATGGATAAAGTATTTAAAGGCAATGACTACTATTTTGGAAAAAATAATAGGAGCATTCTTGACTCCAAAGGGCATTACTGTGTACTGGTAGAAACCCCACTCCGTCACAAAGGTTATCTTGTGTTGGTATTACTTTGCGATTCGGATCTGATTGTATCCATAGAAACCATTCGTGAATGAATAAATCTCTTGACCTATGACACTTTCAAGTATCTCATCTGTAAATGGAGTTCGAAAAGGGTCATGTAAACAAGTGTCTTTCAATTTTCTCAGGTCGATGCAAATTGTTACTTCACCAGTATTCTTTTTTTCTTTCTCCTCTATTGGAATGATCCATTCTGATTCTTCTACCTGTTCTATGATATTTGCATATAGGATTTGGTCAATTTCTATCTTTAAATTTTCTTTATACCACGTATTTAGTTAGTCTGGTCGTTGCTTGACCGATTTTGCGTTAGGTCTCAACTGTATATTCATTTCTCCAATGTCTTTGATGATCCATTTCATATCTGAGAATTTTGTAGGGAAAACATCCTGGAAATCATGCAATAAGTCTGTGATATTCCCTATAGTCTCATCATCCTAATAATCTCCAATATTGGCAAATTTTCGATTCTTTGGGGAGCCAATATTAAATTTCCTAACTTTTAGTGGACTCAGGAATTGGTTGCTAGAAATACCAAATCCTAACACTCCGTGCATACCTTCCGGCTCAAGTATGTTTAATTCGAGTGGGTCATCGTCTTTAGGTTCTCCCATCATGTTGTAGCATTCCATCCAGTGGTGGATTGTCATGCTGAACTGATTGAAGTTTGTCATTGCGACAAGGATATCTTCAAATATCTTTGTTTTAATCACTTGCAATGCAACATCAATCGAAGGATGGTAATCTACGAACTCAAATGTATGTGTGAAGCTAGTAACTAAATCCTCCCATTCAAAATTTACTCATCGCAGCTCTATTGATGTATACCAATTCATTGATATTGTTTCTAGTGTATGTATAAATTGATGTACCCATTCCTGTTGTTGGCATGCCTCCGATGTTGCACAAAAATAATCAATATGTTCGACATGATTTGTTAATCATGTATACTTGTGAGCAGTATAACTTATATCTTCTCCAAATATTATCTCCATCGATATTCTACATTATGGCATTCATAGATAGATTCTTTATGTGTATCTCGCCATCTAGCGGGCGTAGATTTTAGCACATAATCCAGGGAGACATTAGAGTAAATTTCAATTTAAAATGGTCCTTCCAAAAATAAAACAAATTCCATGCCATCATGTATTAGCCAATAAAAAAGGGAGCACCTCTTAAACAATTTTTAAATATAAATTTGGGAATAGGTATCATTAAAAAAACTGCCTTTTTTGTTCGTATTTTTGACATATCTCCGTGTGTTTTTACTCAAATTTTGATCAGGAGAGATCATTGTATGTGGAATTTAATTTCGCATCCAATGAGTACCCATTCGACATACTTTTGATGGGCCTCTCTACCCCAAAAACAATAAATACCTAAAAACACATGATGATGACATCATCATCACTTTTTTCTTCTTCAGGTATTTCTTGTTTTGGGGGTAGTAGGGCATGTCAAAAGTATGTCGAGTGGGTACTCATTGGATGCAGAATTAAATTCTGCATCCAATGAGCTCTCCCAACCGAAATTTGAGTAAAAACACAAGGAGATATGTCGAAAATATGAACAAAAAAAGTAGTTTTTTCTTTTCTTCCTCCAAAATTAATAAATATTATTTTATTATTTTAACTATTATTTTATTAATTTTCCTTAGGAGGCTCATTTTGAGTTGAAATTTCCTCTAATGATAAATGCTGATGTTATACAACTTTCTCCTCAAAAGCTGTCAGAAAAGATGCAAGGTTAGGTAAGCCTTTAGATGTAGGTAGCTCACTTTACTCAGCTCCTACCCGTTGCACATATCGTGTAATTCTTGCACATTTTCTCATGGATACTTCATGCATCCTATTTTTCCAATTTTCTAATGCTTCACATGAATCTGATGTATAGGATCTAACACTCCACCAACTCAGCTTTCCATCAGTTGTAGGAATTATATAGTTGTCTTTTGTAGATGTGATATTAGAGATATGGTCAATATAGTCCCGTTGTCCTTCACTGTGTACTAGTTCAACATATCTCTATCCTTCTAGTGGATCAATTGGCATGACCACCCTCAGCTCTGAATATTCAAATGATAAGATTCTTTTCTTGAAATTTATGATGGTCTGATTATCTATCTCACATTCAATCCCAAAAAGTGTTGGATATGGGTTTGCATCATCCAAAATATTGACTACCTCAAAATGCACATATGTTCTCATGCTTTCTACCTCGACGGGCACCTGAGTTAGTCAACTAATAGGTAGGACCTTCGACTGATTTGCTAATATGATATGAATGGGAGACCAATAAAATCACGGTTTACACATGATTTCCCATGTCTATCTTGTAAAAATATTGACATCAGAGCTCAAGTCCAAAATGATATAGTCCATATCATAATCTCCTATCTGCTTATTCATTCTTAACTTGTGAAAAACCTTTAATATTTTTATGACATGGTGAATGCTTATGTCTGGTCACAAATCTTCTCAAGGTTCTTATATTAGTGTTGTTAATTCCATGACAACATCTTTATCATGGATTAACGATAAGCAAATTTTAAAAATTTATTTAAGTTTACTAACATTTCTCGTTGGTTTCTTTAAGAAGAGTTGATCAAATGGTTTAGGAATCTCCCTTATTTGTACTTCTAATAGTGTAAGAGAAGACGTCAACACTTGATTCTTGTTGAAAAATTATAGTCGTGTATCCATGAATAATTCCCTTTCTTTTGGATGTCAAACGATACTTTCTTTTGTGCTTCCAGTCGCACCTCTGGTTGGTCCTGCTGTGCATTTTGGTATGATTTAGTTGCAACACTTCCTCTCATTACAACAACAATATTTGCTTCTCTTGGCTCACCATAAATCATCTAGATGTTCTGGTTGGGATTTGGATTGGGATTCTGTAGGGGATTTGGATTTCCCATAGTTTTGGCCTGCCACTTCACAATCAATTATGAACATTTTTTGACAGTATGATCAAAGGATTTACAATGCAAACATTTCTTTGCAGGGTTCACACAATCCATGAAAAAATGTCACGGTTTTCCCCAATTGGAACATATGATATGACCTCTTCCGTGATCAAATCCTCCTCATTATTTTCCTCTCCCTTGAAAATTTCCAAAACCCTTGGTTGAGGGTATTGTTGTTGTTTTAGATTTTTATTTTTTTGAATTGGGGCGATGTTGTTGATATTGAGCCACTAAATATTGAGCGTGTTCTCACTCAGCTTATATCTTCTCTTCAATATTCATCAAATAGGTATCCACCATTTTCTCCTGCAGTCTTTCTCGTCATGACCTACAGATTTACAAAATATACAGTAAATACTAGCTGACATACTTATAGTATTATACAAGTACAAACACTCTTCCGACCGATGGTCTCTAGTCTGGAATATTCTTCACCAAGGCATCCATTAGGTGTTTATCAAGTTCGGCGCTTCTACTATGACATAGTTCATGAGAATTGGGAAATTATCCTTATGGTGTCTCTCAGATCTACATTTGGTACACAAGAGTTATTCTTGGACTTCTTTTCCTTTCTTAATGTCCTGGAGTCGTAGTGTAAGGTTGGATATCTTCTACTGAATCTGCATCATTTTGTCACTAGTCTCTCTAATCGGTGAGGATTCTAACTTCATTTCTATCTCCAAAGCTTCAGTCCGCGACACAATATTATGTTGTAGCAACAAAATTCATATGTGCGGTAACAACATTTCAGTGAACCATTATTTGTGTTGTAATTCCAACATTTGAAAGCTTACTTTATCTATCAATGTTTTAAATATTTGTTTGAATTTCAAAATAGACATTGTAGATAACTGCTTAATCTCCTTAATCTTTCTGATGCACTGAGTTTCATATTTTGGCTTTCTGAATTCATCTATTAATCCCTCTTGAATTTGGTCGAGCATCCTCTATGCAAATCCTACTGGAATTAAAGAAAAAATCATGTACCACTCTAGTGCACAACCTCACAAAGTCGTTATCATCTTTTATTTCTTTATCTCTTCATCTTGGACCTATCGCATGGTCCATATGGTTTCACATAAAAACAAATGTTTATCCAGGTATTCTATCCTATTTCCATTAAATATAGGAAACTTAATATAATTTCTAGCCATTGTATTGACTACTGGTATGCTTGGACAAAAAAGTTTGGTGAGAAGGACTTCATTGTCCTCTATTTCCACTATTATTGTTAGTTGTATTTACAAATCGACTGGTAGATGAATTTCTGGATCTTACCTCCTGAGTTGTATGTGGATTCGTAGGAGTTCCATACTTGTCCTCTATATATGGATCTTCTGTTTCTCCTTCTTCTATTTCTAATATAGGCCGGTATTCCTCTTCTTCGTCACAAGAAGCTTCATCAAAATGCAACATCAAATCGCGGTCTTCTCCTTTGTTCGTGCTGCAACTTCCTCTTCTTATCATATTTTTTATTCTTTTCCTCGACCGAAATCTCCTTCCACTTCTTATAATTCCACCTTCTAGTTTAGTTCTGCTATCAACAAGGAACATCTCATATTAGTTTTCTCCATTTTTCGTGCACTTCTTCTATGACATATCCCAAATTTATGCGCATAGTCCTTTAATCATCAGACTCCATTCTCAGGATTCCTTTCTCGCTTACTAGCATCTTTATCCAAGTTCTTAAGGATGTCAAGTATATTCCTCATGTTCCTTGGAATAACTTTCTTTCTGCCTCACTATATGAGGTTATTGTGTTGCCTGCAAAACTTAGTAAGGTATCCTTCTAGAATAATTTCTATCCACAAATCGACAACCCTCGACACAAGGTTGCTAATACTCTTCAGTCGTTGAATTAGCTAAGGGTTCCACTCTGTTGGTTCTCCCCCTTGAAATTATTTTCACTAGGTGGACAACTTCAAGAACCACTCATACAACATAATAGGAAACTCAGAAAATAAATTTCCGTGAATATTTGTATAAAGGTATCGCTCCAACCACTTTGTCGGATTCAACTATGATTCTTTATTTTATTCTTGTGTAAACTCTAATGATTTAGAATCCAATCACTCTTGAATTTCCAGCTTCGTCAGATGCCAAAACATATCCCTCACCAAAATGATTCACAGTCCTAGAAACAAAACCATTTGTTGGCAGTTTCCTCCCTTTGACCTAGGTTCATACCTTCTTTTGCATGCAACAAATCCCAAGACATTGGCTCGATAGAAAAAGGATCACTCGAAAGCACCTGTGATACAGATGCAGTCTCACTCAAGATATCTCTTATGGATAGCTACTAGAACCAAGTTTTTGTAGTTGGGTGTGTATTTCTCCTCCGTTGGCACCTTAACAACTTGATCAACTGAAGTTGGTGGGTGTATTACATATTCTTACTATGTGCAGATAAGGCATTTATTAACTTATCCATCGATAGAGATTATAATAGTAACATAGGATTTTAACACACAAGTTTATCTATCAACAACGCGACTCATGCATAAGAGAACTCATTCATAAGCAAATACATAAACACTTATTCACATTATAGAGTCCTGCATCTTAAGCACATTCATCACACACATTCATGTGACATAAACACATTCATCATCTACACATTGACAATATATTTAATGTGGAAACCCATCCCAGAAAAACCACAAAGGTGCTCTTCATTTGGGATAATAAATATATGCACCTTTCGTCTACGCACTCAGCTGCATAGTCTGTCTAATTCTTCTTCTTTTATCTAAACAGACTCCTCTCCTCTCACGCTCTCTGGTCTATTTCCACCGACTCTCCTCCTACTTAACTCTTTCATCGATACACACATATCCCGGATTGATTTCCTCTTCTCTATGACTATATGGCCATTCCACACACAACCTCAATCACCTTACTCTTCTCTATAACTCTGTTGTCGATCCACACACAATCGAGATCAACTAACTCTTCTTACATACAAAACTATCTCACTAAGAACCAAAAAACTCATAAAGTAAGTAACTAGCATGAAGGATATGAAGCATCTAGGTAAGTAACCCACATATAGCTTGGGTTTGTCCTTTTATAGACTCTTTACATGTTGCATTCAACTGAATTCATTATGTTAGCTAACAAGCTATAATTCCTATTCTAGTTACACTTGTTGGTAGGCACTATCAGACCAAAATACAAAGATTCTCTAAACATGTGTGACTCTATTTGACTTTGTACCCATGATCTCTCGAGTTGTACTTTTCAGCCGTTGCACCGGTGCATTCCTTCTCTATCATGGTTTATTCTATCACGGTTGATCTCGTTGCATCCTTTCCTTCTATCGCAACTTCTCTTATTTCACTAACTCTTCTCATGTCGTAACTTCATCTACAACTACTTCTTCTATCTTATCTCTTTATTCCTTATCTGGTTATGTCTTCCTCCATCACATCTTCCTATGTAGTTTCTTCTTCCACCTTATTCTCCCTTCCACAACTGCTTCTCTTTCAAATTTTTCTCCCTTTTCATTTTCTTTTGTCAGATCTTCTTCTCCCTTGCGACTAGACTCTTTACCTTCTTGGGAAGAATTCTAGCTAAATTCTACCTATCTTTCCCTGGTCCCAACATGATTGAAAACATTAGCAAAATACTGTCAACCAATGCTAATGAAATTTCTCATTTAAGAAATAATAATAATAATAATTTACTTATAATGTTAAAAAATCAAGAATGAGAAAAAGATAAGACAAGAGTATCCAAATATTGAAAGGAATTATAAAAAAAAGGTTGAGGAAAACTCTCTCTTAAATAAGATTAATCAGAGACTGTTAAAACAAATCAAAGGGTTAAGAGAAGAAACGTCAAAGAATCCATAACATAACATTAAATTCAAGGAGTCAAAAATGTCAATCAACTGTGATCAAAACGAGACAGGATGGTGAGGAAAAACTTAACAAGATCTTATCAACTATAAACAAAGTGGTTAATCATTTAAAAAATCATAGACAATTTTTCCTATGGAAATAGAAAAACGAAAATGTAAGGATATATCAATATTTAACCGATCCAATTTAATCAAGGGGTTTTTTTGAAGTTGAATTTGCAGATAAAGGGACATTAACAAAAGGGATAAAAAATCAAAATCAGAGTATCATTGCAATTGAAGTTTTATTAGTGAATGAAGATCCATAAATTGAGTTGAGGCAACAATTTAATGACATGTCGACATGAACATAATTAGTGAGGGTTTAATTTCCATCACTTACTACTAATGATGATGTCATCAAACTAGTCACAACAAGAATTTTCAATCTCAACATGTCTACCCAAGTACATCGTGGAAAGTTTAAACCAAATTTCATGAAGGATCAATGTATCAGGACATCACATCAACTCCCTAATTATAAAAAATGAAGCACAAAAGAATTAACTTATCAATACCAACATTGTTTTTACATATCGCAACACCCCAACTTCTATACATCTAAAAATAAACAATAAAGAAAATCACAACTAGACTCTTCTTATAAAAAAGTTCCATAAAGAATTTGTTTAGGACAAATTGTTTCATTTTTTAGTGCCACAATATTGTTCAATGATTTGAACTTCATATCAGTTCTTATCCTCAACATTATATCAAAGGGATGTTTAATAGAACATGATTTATTCCATTATTATGATATTTTCTCTATATATGCTCCGAGGACAAATCATTTTGAAAGGGAGAAGACTTGTAATATACCTAAAGTAGATTACATCTATATAAAATATATAAACATTTATATTATAATACTATTCATTTAAAGTAATATTCTATATTTATTATATTATAATTAATGATATCTGTGAGATGTAGAATAGTTGGTGGCAGGGTATAGTTAAGACGCCCCCTAAGCGAAAAGGTCGTCTGTTCAAATCTCACATATACCAAAAATACAACCATGTTAAGGGTTGTTGTGGTCCAAGTCGGGTGTGATCCCCGTGTGATTTTGATGGCTTAGATGCCCTCGGTTCATGGTAACTTAGCCAATGGAAAACCTGCTAGTCAGGGGGGTTCTTCCCATTAGCCAACAAAAAAAATTTAAATTAACGGTATTCATACCATTTCCTAAAGGACATGACTTATAATCTCTTATGTGTACTTATATACACATCCATTGTATCACAATGAAGTATTAATAAATAGTAAATATTTATTCCTTGAGTAATTATATGGATTTGTCCTTGTTATAATGGATTCTTGAATGAAGTAGCAATTGGGTGCACTTCAATATCTAAGTTACCTTAAGAATATCAAGGGGGGGACTTTTGAAAAATATAAATGACCTACTTACCCAAAACTCAACTCCTTGAGAAGAGGATAAAGAGAAAAGTCTAGTGGAGTCTAATTCATCCAATGAGAAAATTGTATTATACTCGGATAAAAATATCCCCAAGTCCCAAAAACCTGATGGCTTATTACTCCAATATCCACATAATTGGTGGTTTATTGGATTCATAGCAATTGCATAGAATTCAAGTAGATATTATGCACACACAATAACCAACAAGAATAACATGGGTGAGTCGAATATTCAGCTTCCTTCTCTGTCATCTTGAAATAAGTATTTGTACAATATGAGTATGATTGGAGCGGTTATATACCCGCTCCAACTGCTATTCATTAGGTACATATACATAAATTAAGGAGGATAGTTAAGGTCCGTAAAGGGTCCCTCCAATAAAGTTCAACTTGGGGCCAAGGAACTACTTCATTACCAATATTGATATGATAATGTTTGATTGCAATGACCCAATAGAATGTATGTTCCATATAAAGCTATTCTTTGATATACACCAAGTTCCAACTTTACAAAAGGTAAATCCTTATATTTATAATATGAACAATTTATATGATACCAATTTATTTCTGAACATAAAAAGGACTCTATTTTCTCTTGGTCTATATTTATAGAAGAATAAATACAACATTATGGGGATTTCAAGAGTAACACATGTTGAATTGTTTTATAGAATTTCAAAACATGACAATATTTCACAATGATATTTCATGCATTTAGTTTATCCCATAGTTTCATTGAATAATTTCACACTTGAAAATATCAACTTAAATTGCAACAAAACCGAGGATCATAGAAAGATTTCCATGCACAAGAGACAAAAAGATTTTACTCTTGGAAACCCAACATGGAGAAAACCTAGCAACTCTTGTTAGAAGAAATCTATACGATTCAAGTACAATACATTCATGAATATGAACCCTAGAACAAAATATTTTTTCCCTCCTTCACAATAAACCCTGACAAGGGTAATGAACTTCTTAGAGATAATAAGAGAATAAGAGAACCCAAATATTATGCTTCTTTCCTTTTCTAGGCCTTCTTTGGTGGTGCACACGAGTTGAGAGAGGAGAGAATATGTTGTGATGGATGTAAGTGAATTGTGTGAGCACTTTATTTATATTCCTCTATTCACTTTAGTTTTTCACTAGTGGAATCGACTTGTCATTTTTCTATTCATCTTTTGTTTTATCTTCATGGATGACTCGCTATTTGTCTTCAATATTTTTCTGGGACTTCAATGGTTTGTCTTAACTCCTTGGTTATTTATTCACCATAGAAAATTTTTCCTTGTTAATTTTCATCTCCTCACATGCACGTCTATTCCCATATAGAGCTCTAATGTTGATTGGACCATACTCTAAAAAATACCAAACACTTCTCAGAGCCCATGTCAAATTCAACATTAGATAAGACTTTGTTTATTTCAGAAAGGGATGATATATCCTCTCAAATAAATAAGTCAACTCACTCTAATCAGAATAGACCCCTCCATCATAGAGCCCTCCCACATAGAGTATGAAATGTGACCTCTAGCCTTATTCACTCTTAGTAAATACACATGACTAATCAAGGATAAGCATGTCGAGCCTCATAGACATAATAAATACACATGACTAACCAAATTTATGTTAAGGCCATGCTCGTATAGCCATTGGTCAATACACATGACCCATATGGGAGAATGTCTGTAGAATGTTTGGTCAATGTTGGAACAATGGAGAAACATCAACAACACCTTCTTTAGGAAATTGATAAATCTCAAGAAAAAATTCCTATATAGAGAGCACATTAAACAATTTCAGAAGTTGAGTCTTAGATTGAAGAAAATTCTACAGGATAATTTATTGGATCTCTTTATGGACACTCTAAAAGAGAGCATTAAACATGAGGTGCATTTATTTGAACCAAAATAATTGGCAAATGCTTTTATCTTGGTAATGAGAGTTGAAAGTAAAAATATAGCTACTTGAATGGCTACTACTAACCTATAAAGAGGAAAATGTTTCCTCCCCCAACCTCAATAAACCTAGAAACTTGACACCCCGGGAATTGGAGGAAATAATAAAAAATGAATATGATATATTTCAATTGAGATAGAACATACAATAAGGGGATAGACTAAACTAAGAATAAATTATACTACAAATACTATGAAAAGGAAGATGATAAAAAACTAGAGTTTTCTCAAGAGTTAGATATAGAAGATACTGCTCCAACAATATATTGCCATGTAATATTGGCTAGCATTAACATTCCTCAAATTCTAAGGATAAAAAGATATATACAAAATAAAAGGTTACGACGTTTATTGATTTCGTTAGTATCCTTATATTTATTAATTGTAAATTAGCCAAACTTATCAATTGATTTGTATATCCAAGACTAGAATTTCAAGTAATGATTGTAGATGGAAGTACCATAAGTTGTTCAAGAAAATTCCATAATATTAATCTTACTATGGGGGAGTATTTATTGGATATTCCAATGATTACCATCCAAATATGTGGTGTTGATTTTGTACTAGGGTTCCATTGGCTACAATCATTGGGATTATCGTCTCTTAATTTTCAAGAACTTTAATAATATTTTATTTACAGAGAAAGGAAGTTGAACTTAGAGATATCATAGGGAAACCTTGTATAATTATAATCTCTAACAACATGAAAAAAATACTAAAAAAAGGAATCCATGGAGTAATTGCACAATTATACTCATTAGATGTTCAATAATTAATGCGCTCTATTCTAGTGGATCCCCAACATGTTATTGGAAATCATTACAAGGTATTTAAATAAATACATAAAGTTATTACACTTAATAGAGATCATGACCATTCTATTCACTTGCAACCATGACGTGCAAAACCTAACATTAGACCCTATAAGTATCCATATGAACAAAAAATGTGAAATTGAAAATATGGTTCAATAAATGTTAGAAACCAACATAATTCAACCCAACACAAATTCTTTCTTTACACTAGTGGTGATGGTTCATAAAAAGGAAGGTTCATTGCCTGTGTCTAGAGTATAGAAAACTCAATAATATGGACATTAAAAATAAGTTTCCTATTCCTATCATTGATGAATTATTAGATGAATTAATAGGATAAATGTTTTTTACCAAGTTGGATATTCACTCTGGATATCAAAAAATTATAACGAGAGAAGAAAAAATTTCAAAAATGGACTTCAAAACACATAAAGGTCATTATGATTTTTTGTTGATTCCATTTGAACTTACCAACACACCTTCCACATTTCGAAGCTCGATGAATTATATTTATAAACGCTTCCTTAGAAAATTTGTGTCTGTATTTTTTTATGACATACTAACTTTGGTAATAGCATGTACACCACATTGACATGTCTTTAAACTATTGGAGGAGCACCAACTATATGCAACCCTTCTAGGTGTCCATTTGGAGTTCAATAAGTGGGATATTTGGGTCATATTGTATCTCATGAAGGTGTTCAAGTGGACCCTAACAAAATTAAGGCTATCATGGAATGGCCAATTCTCAAAACCTCGAATAATCTTGGAGGATTCTTAGGATTTATATGCTACTACCCCAAGCTTGTCAATAATTATGGTAAGATAGAAACATCTCTAACAAGGTTAGTGTAAAAGGAGGCGTTGTCTTGGATTCAATAAGTAAGTGAATATTAAAAAAAATTAAAGTGGCTATGTGTACTCCTATATTATCCATGGCTGACTTTACAAAAATATTTATACTGGAATGTCATGCATCAATGCATGGTGTTGGTGTAGTTTTAATGCAATAAATTGCAATTCCAGTTTCGTTTGAAAGTTTCCAACTAAGATAATAAACCTTACTAAAAACAATTTATGAAAAGGAAATGTTGGTCATATTACATGCAATTAAGAAATGGCTCCCTTACCTAATAGGAAGACACTCCAAGGTAAGAATATATTATGGTATTATTAAGTTCTTCTTGGAAAAAAAATTCTATTTAGAATAACAACAAAATTGTCTTACAAAGAAGGTAGGTTATGACTTTGAATTTATCTTGAAAAAGGAAAATACAATGTGGTAGAAGATGAACTTTCAACAAATGAAGATGGAATTGAATGATGCCCAATTGAACGATATCGTTCTTGGGGTGCTCGGGAAAACTTGGTCGAATGGGCAGGCCGGAAGCCAGGGGATTACCAAACGACTAGACCATTTTTTCATGCCAAAGGGTCTTTGTGAATCCATTGGAAAGTATAGGACTTGGAAATGGTTGACCGTGGATTCTATAATCATAATGCTATATGTCTACAATTATACTTTGATACAACATTCTACCCCTATCCCTTCAAATTTAACCGTTCCTGGCTGCATGATGTAGACTTCAATCAAATGGTTCGGGATCAGTCGAGATTATTCGTTGGTCGTGTATCGAGTCGACTAATCCCTCTGGAGATTTTGTTGTGGATCCTGAACAATTTTAGACACGAGGTAGTGGTTTGGGAGCGCAGAAAAAAGAAATCCTTATATTGGGAACTCGGACGTATTGAGGAAGAGATTCAGTCCTTATCAGAGATGACAGCTGTTGACTATTTTTCTGATGGCAGGAATCAATCCTTGGCTATGTTGGAAGCTGAATACTTTAAAATATTGTTGCATAAAGAAGAATCTGTCCATCAACAGAGCAGGGCTATATGGCTAAAGGAAGGGGATTCAAACACGAAGTATTTTCATTAATTTGTAAACAAGCGACGCCTCTCTAATGCCTTATGGGATCCCACAGAGGAGGATGGCTATGTGGTATATGATAATCCTTCTATACAGAGAGCGACAAGGCGACATTTCTGGGCTGCATATGCAGAACATACCGAATTATGTGTGTCAAAGTAACTTGAAGTCATCAAGCATTTTCCATGTTTTTTAGGACAACAGGACTATGATAGGATTGCAGAGCCAATTTGTGAAGATGTGGTGTTGAAGAACCTGAAGAGCTTTAAATGGGACAAAATATTGAAGCCTGACGGATGGACCGTCAAGTTATGAATTCATTTTTTTGACATAATGGGGGGCAAAGTGATGGAGGCCGTGGAAGATTTAAGGAGAATTGGGGTCGTCCCTAAAGCATTGAATCAAACCTTTCTTACACTTATCCCCAAAGTGGATAAACCTTCCAGTTTCAATGACTATTGACCCATTGCCTTATGCAATATATTCTATAAAATTATCTTGAATATTATTATTGATCGTTTGAAGCCTGCTCTTAGCAAGCCCATCTCTGTGGAATAGTTCAGTTTTCTCCCCGGTCGACAAATCCTGGACGTTGTGGGCATAGTCCATGAAAGAATGCACACCATTAAGATGAAAAATCTTAGTGATTTCTTACTCAAGCTTGACCTAGAAAAGGCTTATGACATAATTGACTGGACCTTCCTCCTTTTGGTCCTCCTGTAAGTTGGATTACCTTACCACATCATGAGATGGATTATGGTGTGTGTATCGACTGTGTACTTCACAGTATTGGTTAATGGATATCTAACTCATTACTTCAAAAGCAGACGTGGTATAAGATAGAGCTATTCTATGTCTTCATTCATGTTTACTCTCTCCATTGAAGGACTCTGCGTCCTCTTTTCTAGAGCCAAGTTGGAACACTCCTTACTTGTTGTAAAATTTTTTGGAGGGATTTCCATTTCTCTCATTATCTTCGTAGACGATGTCATCATTCTCGACAGAGGATTTGACGTTGAGTGGAGTCTGATAAAAGAATTTCTCAACCTCTTCTGCTCAGCGTCAGGATTATCCATTTGTAGGCATAAGTACTTCCTCAGCCATAATTGTGGCAATGACTTATTAGTGAGTCATATAGTGGATCTCTTTTCTGTCCTGGAAACTAGAATCGATGGCGGCTTGAGATACCTGGGCTATTTATTAAATCCAAATTTCTATTTGACAAACGATTGGAACTTTCTTTTGAACAATCTGCAACAGAAGATCGGTGGATTGACCTCTCGATGGCTATCCCTAGGCGGTCGGCTACTTCTTTATATAGTTGTTTTACAGAGTGTCCCCGTGTTTTGGTTCTCTTTGATGCGTCTTTCGACCAGATTCATCTCCAGCATATGTAAAACTATTTTCAATTTTCTTTGGCATGGGAAAGGTTCGTCAGCCAAGTATCATCTAACTAACTGGGAATCACTATCTAGGCCGAGGTCATTGGGCAGATGGACCATCAAGCACCTGACACAATTCAACACCTCCCTCTGTGACAAGAGTCTCTAGCGTGCTTTAAATAATGGTGGTCTCTGGGGTAATGTAATCAGATGCAAGTATCTCAGTATATTTCCTCTTGTCTCCTAGTTAATATCTGACCATTCTTACCCAGCCAATTGTTCCCTGATTTGGTGAAGCCTGGTGGAAACTCTTCCTATTATCGCACCTAATCTTTGTTAGCAGGTTGGCAGGGTCTCACACGTATATATTGGAATAGATCCGATCATTGGCATAGGCAACTCCTATGTTATTTCCGATCAGCTAATAAATCTTTTACATGACATAAATATCTACGATCTCACCCACATCTACTTGATCATGGAGATGGGAAGGCCCAACTGGACCAATGCACATGATCTTAATCTTAATAAAAAATTGACAAGTGAATGGTCTTTATACATCAATTCCATGGTCGCGACAGACATCTCTATGCATCCAGAACCTGATGAAATCATTTGGGACTGCAATAAGAACAATGTCGCTATCACAACGCACCCGATGTACCATCATATTTCTTCTCAACATGCATCTGTCTCGACCGATGGAATTCTTATCAGACTTTGGGATGGGTGTCTTCCCCTCAAAATGAAATGCTTCGTTTGGCTCTACCTTCATCGAAAAATACACACTTGGGATGCATTGTAGAAGCGTGGCACCATGGGGCCAGGTAGGTGTTTCCTATGCTCATCTCATCTTAAAATAGTTGACCATTTAGTTGGAGGCTACATATTCTTTCAGACTCTTTGGGGTTTTATTTTCTATCATTACACAACATCAGCTAGATGGGATCAAACTTACTTGTCAGACAATATTGGACTCATAATAAAGAATCCTTCCTTGTTGATGGACGTAATATTAGCATCTTTATGGTCAGTTTGGAGGATGCACAATATGGTCCTCTTTCAGAATGAGAATCCAGATCCATATATAACCAGTTTAAAATAAATTGGTTGGATTCACTCGTATGGATCTATGATTCCAAAGCTATGTGATAGGAGATTTGATTATCCCACGATTGACCAGCAAGGTATAGTAGGCTATTTTGATGGAGCCGAGCAGGGAGGCACTTGTGGAGAAGGTATGGTCATCAAATTAATCCAATCACTAACTTATAGTTTAAAATTCAGTATTGGCTTAGGAACAAATACAAAAGAAGAGCTTCTTGCGCTCTGGGGTTTATTGTTTTTCGCCAAGGAAAAGGAGATGTCTCCTGATATGATCTTTGGGGATTCAAAATCAATATTTATTGACTGGGATACGAATATCGATAACATACACATAATTGAACTCCATCACTGGATCAGAGGAACCAGGGACCTCATCAATAATTTTCAGCAAACCTTATTTTTCTATATCTTTCAAGAGCTAAATTATGAAGCAGACTCATTGTCCAAACAAGCCATTGGTGTTGGAATGGAGTCCATCGATTGGGCATTGTACCATGAGGGAAATAGTATTGAAAACGACACTTTGTCCATCAACTAGTTAGTTAATTCACATTTTGATCAATTTGTAACACCTATGGATGCTAGCCAGAGGTAAGTCATGAAAGCAGTATGTTAAGTTAGTAAATCTGACAGATCTGAAATTATGTTCAAAGGTAAAGCTCTGATCATAAAAGAATGATGAAAACTCTGTATGTATGACACAACTTTTCATAATATAAAGTTGTTCTTTTTGCGTGAAAAAAAATATGGAATTGAGGGATTACTTTGTGTTGTTTGTAGTATGCAATATGATTGGGTAGAATAATAAAAAACATAATGGAAAAATGATCATAAGGCATGTAAGATAATTCAACAACCAAAATAATACCCTAGTTCACTAGATAAAGTTTTGTGTAAGAATGATTTACTATGGTACCAAGATCACCTATGTTGTTTATGTAAGAATTCTCAACTTAAACAAATTTTCATTTTTGAATTTAAAACTTATCCTATTGGAGGACATTCAAGGTTCTTTAAAACACACCACAAGATCAACAAGGATTTTTCTAGTAAGGTCTTAAAAATGATGCCCACACGTTTGTGGTAGAATGTTTGGTAGTAGAATGTAGTGGGGTATTATTTAAAGGACAGAGTGGCAAATTTGTTTCACAAATAATTAAGAGATATGAAGTGATGTTATGCAAGACAAAGTGGTAGCTTTGTTTCAGAAGCTACAAAGGTAATATCGATTTTTTTTTGTAAATATGGTGTGTATCTTGAAAAACTTTATGTATTAAATGATATTCTATAGTCGAATTTTGAAATTTAAGATAAATAATTTTAATTATTATAAATAAATATAGATATATATATTTATCAATCATTGAGAGGGATCAAATTCCTTGAGGTTCAAACTTTTCCTTAACTTTTTTAGTCTAAATTTTTTTTACACGTCAAGAGATTTAATCCCTTTGTTTGCTTGGTAGATCTAGAGTAATGATGACTTAAATCCAAGATAGATTGCATATCAATATGTATCCAAGTTTCATTAGTTTTCCAGTTTTAATTAATTTAAATATATATTTATTTGATTTGAAATTTAGGAACGACATTGTAAAATTTTATTTACTTAATATTTTTTTAATTAAATTTCCAGTTGTTAATTCCATGTTGATTATACTTCTCCCAAGTAAATTAAAAGTGAAAAATGTATATGTCCCTCATATTGTGGTTCCACATTCTCTTACCCTTTGTATAATAATTGTCTTCCTAAAATCCTTTGAAAATATTGTTAATAATGTTCACCTATGTAAATTTACAAAATTTAAAATTATTTAGAAAATATAATCCCAAAACTGCATCAATTCTTATTAAAATCAAATTTTAAACACATTTTGTATCATTAATTTAAACCCTAGGAATGTTGATAATTAATATCATTTTTTTTAATATATTTTGTAAATCTAGCTTTGTCATTTTTTTAATATATTTTGTAAATCTAGCTTTGTTGTAAATATTTCATATATTATAAAGTGTAAAGTGAAAAAATTACTTGTTCTATGTCAGTTTTAAATATTTTTTTTTTCACCAGAATTTTTTTTTTTTGTTACTTGTTATTCATTAAACTTGAATCAAAGATAACATTTATTGTCTCTTATTATTTCAAAAAGGAGTACAAAATACATTTATAGAATATCATATATTTATGACATAATCTTACATAGCATTAATGGATTTGATGGCTCCTTCGTTATGTCAACAATTCCAAAATATAAATGAGACCATATAAAAATGCCCCCATCAACATCCACATCACATCATAAATATAACTACTTGTATATTATCCAAGAAAACTAGACATACATATAACCAAAAAAAACTCTAAAACTAAAGACAAAGGACCAAGAGGTATAGTCTGGAAATACCTGCTAGACTAAGCTAGAAAACTTGGAGAGAACCTTTAGCCAAAACATGATAATATTATATTTGTTCAAAGAAAATAATCCCATCCTCTAGTCCAATAATTTTTTTGGATAAAGATATTGGTGATATTAATAAAGATAATTTAAGAAACTTACCCTAAAGATCCCTGATCCTTTGCTTCCAGTGATCCAAAAGAGCTAGTTTTAGGTTTGATTCCCTAGAAACCTAGTCAACAACCACTCTAGAATCACCTAGCACTTAAAAAGATAAAATACCTTTGAGATAGGAAAAATGTAACATCCCCCAAAGTGCCAATAATTCTTCTCTTTCTGTGGAACCTTTCCCACAATCCATCCAAACATTAAAACTATGATTACTTTTCAATATGTTAACCATACTTGCACTACACTTTCCGAGCTACGAGGAGCCATAAAAATACCAATAGGTTAATTTTTCAGAAAATGAAGGAATAGTAATGAATCTAGGATATTTTACCATTATACCCTTGTAGTCATCAATATACACTCCCCCAATATTTGCATTAAGTGTGGAAACAAATTTATCTACATTTTCAAAAAGAGATAATTTATGGCGTCTCCAAATCCCCTAGAAACATACATAAAAATATCCTTCAAGGAGACAACATTTGAAATCCAATGGACTAAACTTTTTTCAAAGTATTCTTGTGCCCAATAGATAACAACTTGAATACTCTAAGTAACTTATAGCGATACCTTCAAGGAGAATAAACAATGGACAAACATGTGATCAACTAATTCAACACCACAGCTACATAAAATGAAACAATTTGGTCCAATACATGTTGAGCAGATTAATTGTCGAATGAAATAAACAACTGAAGTTCCCAAAACATAAATTTTCAACCCGATGAAGTCTTTTATTTCAAAGCTATCGTGCAATATCTATGCAAGCACAATTTCTACCTGACACTATTGATTTATTGGTATGAAATCAAAACTATTTGTAAACTAGATCACGCCTTCTTGAAAATAAATAAAACCTTAAAACTATTCATAAAATCACACTGTAAATCTAAAAACAAAATTAACTCTTACGAAACAAGATCTAACTACATAAATATGAAAGAAATGCTATTCTATCCAACGATCTATCAAAACGAATTAAGAGGAAAACAACTATGATAAATCTAATGAATGAAAGAATGAAATAAATAATCTAATGAATGGAATCATGAACTAAATAATAAACATATACACAATAATAAACTTACAATCGACACTGCCAGAATCTGCTCAGAGAAGAGGGCCCTTCCTCCACTGAGTAGATCTGGATCTCCACAATGAAGGTCTACAACTTCAGAATTAAGGAACAACCAACATGTTTTATCATAATGGAATTATTACAATAGATATGGATCAAATTCTACAACATAAAATTAATTTCTCTACTCCTCTAGCAACGCATGAGATTGATTACATATTTATACAAAAAAATCATTCATGAGGATGAGGAACCAAATTCCCATCTTGGAATCTGTTTTAAAAAAATTGCTAATTTGAAAACCGGCCATAACTGTAAATATAGAAAATACCCTCTCAAAGAACCACCCGTATCTCTTAAACTATAACTTTGTTTGGAAATTTTCATGTGAGTTAGGTAATTAAGGTTGTTACACAAAACCCATGTCTTGGATTTGCGAGATTCTTCCCCACCTTCCCGCAAATCGGAATGAAAATCAATGTCTTCTTATGTGGCATGCGTTTTTGGTTAAGGTCGTTTGATCATGAGTTGGAGGTTGTTATGTTGAACTTGGACATGAATTGAAATCACAAATCCACATAATAAATCCTAGGAATGAAACCATTTTGTGAATTTCCATGTGGACGTTTGTTAGCATGCCAACTTTGGGGCTTGAACAATGAGTGCTATTGCTGTTAATATGAAAAATCACTCCACAAACTATCATCAATAAAATTATGCATCATAGTCTTCAATCCATCAAAAATAAAGGAAAATAATCATTATTAACCACTAAAACATCAATGGGAATAATATAATATTTTACGGAAAGTTATAGAAAATGGATGGAAAATGGAACGATAAATGGGAAATAATAGGAAGAATATTGATGAGATATGTGTTGATAAGTAATGAAAATAGGGACAAATACATGACCCAACATCTCCCCCAAACTGAATTTGTTGCATGTCCTCATGCAACCCATACATGTGTAACATCCAAACTAGAAAGACTCATTCAATTGTTGTTTTTATGTTACCATGCATAGTGACCAAAACCACTCTACTTTCCCACTGATGATGCTAATGAGAGTTGCAGTTGCGAAATGGAAAATTTTGACAGATTTGCCGTTGAAAAATGGAAAATTTAACGGAGTTGCAGTTGGGAAATGGAAAGTTTGGCAGAGTTGCATTCGTGAAATGGAAAAGTTTGGTATATTTTCAATTGAAAAATGGAAAATTTGGCACCGTTGCAGCTGCGAAATGGAAAGTTTGGTAGAGTTGTAGCTGCAAAATGGAAGTTTGACAAAGTTGCAACTGTGAAATGGAAAGTTTGGAAAAGTTGCAGCTGCGAAATGGAAAGTTTGGCAGAGTTGAACCTGCGAAATGGAAAGTTTGGTAGAGTTGCACCTGCGAAATGGAAAATTTGGTAGATTTGCAACTGAAAAATGGAAAGTTTGGCAGAGTTGCAACGATTATAACAGTGAACTTCTTATACCATTTTCTCCCCAAGTACAAAGTGGATTTTGTTGAAATTTTTCAAGCATATTCATACTTTCCCAATGCTTCTTCTCACCAAAATTCATGATAACTCAGTTCACCAATCCCAGGATATAATTAAATAAACCATGTATCAACAAATAATCCACTACAGGTGTTTTAGCTGGTGTTTCAGAAAACTTCCTGAACCAATATCTCACAAAATACAAACTGGGTTTGGCTGAAATTTTGTAGACATGTTTTTACTAGACCAATGCATCTACACACCAAAAATCAGAGATACTCGCATCACATATTTTGAGAAAAATGAAAATTGGATGTAGGTGATGATGGTCATTTTCTTGAAAACCGTGCAACATTTTTTATTCCAAAACTTGGTGATTATGTTCCTCTTACCACAGTGCTTATTCATGTCAAAAATCAAATCCATCTGATGCACGAATTTCGAGATATAGCCAAAATGGCTGTAGGTGATGATGGCTATTTTCTTGAAAAACTTGCATTGGATTGGGACAAAACTTATGAGATCTGTTCATCATAATATTTTGCACCTCCTATCCAAAAAATTACGAGAATCTGATTCTTGGTTTGCAAGATATCATCAGTTCAATTTTTGCTTTAAATATGAAAAATAATGTGCTTGAGTAATATGAACATGAATGGAAAACCAACAAGCATAGTAGTTCCTCCCCCAAAATGAATAATTTCCATGTCCTCATGGAAATTAAGAGTTGTTAGCTCAGTTGGGAAGTAGCCATCTCCCCCAAACTTAACATTATGCCACTCTCTGATGCCTTGGAAGATATAAACCAATACATGCATCAAAAGACCTCCAAATTAATTACCACAAGCCTCACTTCCTTTATGTGTGCTCACATTCATTTTTAGAATTGTCTCTTTCTAGTATGTAAGAACACATCCATGTCAACAAATATTTAGATCCATTGTTGTAGACATACCAAGCATGAATAAAAGGTGTGAAATCCCACTTATGAAATTGTGACTCAAATATGTTTAAATTTTCCCATCCCATTTATGATATCCATTTTAAGATTAATGCCAAGAAAAATGTTGTCAAATGTTAATGCTACTCTATATATGGATCTAAATATGATGCCTCAATTTTTTGGAAAATAGTAGTCTAAAAATTACATGGTTTCTCCACTGCTTCTCTGTATTATGGTGTTGTTTAAGGTTTCCCCTTGTTTCACAATCTCAAATTTAATTGCATCCATATGATTGCCCTTCTATTATTGTTGTATGTTGTAATGATCCAAGCAACTAGTCCATATTATTGCTGTAATATCAAGATGTTAAATATCAACAAGTGTTGAAAATCATGTTGTCCTCATATTCCCCATGTGACAAGCTGCTACAGGAATGTAGAGATCATAATTGTTTGGGAAGTGAAATCATTTGTCAATTTTCTGCCATATATTTCCTTCAAAGGCTGCAGTAGCATGATAAAGTCTGAATATACAATGAAAATATTGAATAAAATATGGGCAACATGTGGATGACAATGCAGAAAAACATAAATCAAGCAAGGAATATATTGTGCTGGAGACGACATTTAGAGAATGTTGTCTAGTAGAGGATGCTTTGGATTCTTGATTTTTCCTAGGATATGCCTTCACTTTTTTAAATGCACAAAAAAAAAACTAGATATAGAAGGATGAATGTGAATTATGAAGTCATGGACTTATTGTGATATCTTTGAAAATAGTCTAAAGCCATGTCCACCATTATTTCAATGTAACCCTTCTTTAACTCTTCACTCCTTCAAGATATGAATGTATTCTTTATTGTAAGGAAGCATAATATTCTACAATAGATTCTTCTGTTGTAGGTTCTCATGAAGCAACAACAATGCTTTATGTTCATACTATTGGTTCATGTGTGGCAACAGTATATCATTTTCTCATGCTTGAACATAGGAGGATGTAGATGTTGGCAAGGACTTGAATTGGGTGTGCATGAGGTGAAGCTTTAGAGATGGGTGGAGATGGTAATGAATAGATAAGAGAGATGATGGCATGGTGCTTCCCCCCCCCCACAAATTGAAGTATTTTTATATCTTTGAAAAATGACAAATAGTAACAAAGTGAAATGGACAACGCTTAATGGTTTTGATGACGTTTTCCATAATTTTTAAGAAATAAAAACTCACACTATTTTACCTCAAGTTTTACCTCCATGGAAGCCTTGGTTGACATGAATGTACTAATACTGGAGCAATATAGGTCAATTTGATGCTGAGAAAGATGTATATGAGAGCTTAAATGGAATGAGGTTGAATCTGATCTGAAATGATGTTGTGCTGGTTGCATGTAAGACTAAATACCGAGATAATTGATCAAGAGGAATTCTACCACACAAGCAGAAAGTTCTTTCTCTTATTTTGAAAATCAACTGTTGGAATAAAAAAAATGGAGAGTATTTGCAAAACTACTGAAAAAAATGATGTTGCAAGTCACTGTTGAAACCATTAGATCACATAATCATTAGATGCTACAAAATCGAGGTACAATTCTTAGCATGAAAATGAATGTGTTGAAGTTGAGCATGGAAAGAAATCATTGGATTAATGGACATTAATGTATGTTGTTAACCAATGTGGAGCAACTCACCTTTCAGACAGTGATCTCCAAAGTACCTTAGTGCATCTTGACAGGTACGAATGGATGTGCTGGAGTCAAGTCACTTGCAAGATTTGTAAATCAAGAGACATTGATGAATCCCCATGATTAACAAGAAGGAAATATATTATTGATTCATGCAGATCCCATGGCACTATAAAAATCTAATCTTGATCCCATATGATGTTTTGGAGTCGATGGGTCAATATCATTGTAATATGGACCTTAATGCATTCCACATCATCTAATACAAGTACAAATTAAATGATTTTGAAGAATCATAGTGAAAAATAGAACCAACATGAAACTCAGAAGTGGAAAGTATATGTGAAGTCGTTATGTAGTAGTGATAGAAAATAAAAAGGTTAAGATTGACTACATAAGAAGTGGAAAACGGGACTTCGACAGGAATGGATTTTTAGAGCTTTTAAATGAGAAGGGTGAATGAATCTACCATAACACAATTGACTTCTTGAGAGGATTCTTTTGGCAGCAACTAGTATGACAGGTGTTCTAAAATGATTCTTGGCATGTAGAAATGGGACTTGATTTCGGAAACATTGTTCTCTGTATGGTTTTTACATCAATCTATCCATTTTATGTACTCAGTTCATTTGCAAATTGAGAAAGGTCTTCAAGAGTCACTCCTGCATGCATTGACCTTTTTCTTCCAAGGACCTGCAAAAACCTAGCACTTGCCTACAATAAAACATGAGATGATGGATGAAGAGAGGTGATTGGTCTCTGTTTGGGCCAAACCTTATGAAAAAAAGCAAACAATTACTTATAAAACAAATTTAAAGAAGAATGAACAAATCAAATTCAATTTATACCTGTGGGGGAGCGATTTCCAATTTGAATCACTAGCAGTGTTTCGATCATAAATTATTCGTTCCTCATCTGATTTGAGTGATTACAAATCCAAATGAAATTAAATTTATAGGTATATCCCTAGTAAAAATATGTTTTAAAAATTCTATGTGATTATATTCCAAATTTTCTCACTAACACCGTGCATGACAAGGTATTTTTCGAATTCCAGACTAGACCAACAGTCACGGTTTTAGGAATAAAATTTTCATTTGATAATGGATTGACATGATTCCAATTGTATGTAAAATTATATTCATGTATAATTCTCCAATATATACTTAGAAATGAAACAGGTTTTAAAAACAATTCCATTTGGTCTCCAAAAAATAGACTATCCCAACTATGTTTGAGTAAATATTTCAAACTAAAATGCCACAAAAATCCAATAAATTAAATATGGTTCCAAAAAAGTGTCTGGAATAGGTTTGAATGTTTTTAATGATATAAATTTGAATAGAACACACACCCATACCAAAAATTTCAAGCATTGAGTATCTATATTGTCTTACACAGTGTGTTGCAGCCACAGTTGCAACTCTTTAAAAATGATATAATGTTTGAAATAAAGTCTGTGTATTTTTATGGAATTGTTATATAGGAATGAAAACTAAACTCATACTATGATGATTGCACAAGTTTCAAGACTTAATGTTTCCATAATTGTTTGGCTCGTTTTCTCATGGAGTCTTCATTCACCAATGCTTCCTTCCTCTTACCACCTTCCCTAATTATTGTAATTTTGTTTTCATGAAGGATTTTTGTAACAAATAAAGACAAATTAAATTTTAAAAATTGAAGACAAAAAATAATTTAAGCATTTTTTTCAAATAGTCAACAATTCCAAATCATTCATGAAAACATCTCATAGCCATTCCTTATCTTTCTACTTCCTGATCTTCCAGATCGCAACAAGGTGTGGGAAAAGAGAATACTTATTTGAAATAAAAACTGAAAAAAAAAGTATGGTTTATTCTGTTATTTTATCCTATCCTATTCTACTTGGAAATAGAAGAATTTTTTCAAGTGTATGCATATTTCCAATGTAACCACATGCGTAACAGGATTATAAAAATATTCACACTCAAGTTTGAAAAATGTTATTTAAAGCACATGAGAGTGTGAGAGACTAACTGTGAGAAATAATATGATACAAATAACGAAGGAAGAATGAAAGAATGATGTGATGTGGTAAGTACTGTGAACCATATTTCAATAGAACTATGATATCCTTGATTCCCTTCTTGGTTTAGATCACACTGCGTCTCCTATTTGGCCTCCTCGATTTGAGGTTCGAATGATTGCTCCCCATTAGATGTATGTGAATCATGGAATGTTGGTTCTTATTTTATTTCTAGAGAGGTGGATAAGTTTTTTACTACTATCAAGATGTGCTCTTCCTGAGAATAAGAAATCCCAATTGCTTCTAGGATTTGAGAGAGTTCTTCCAAACTTATGTTCAACCTTGAATCCATCTTGCTGGTAATATTGTCTTCAATAATTGTATTAGTAGAAAGGGGGGTTCTTACAACACCCAAATTTTAAATACAAATTGAAAAATGAATTAAACTAGCTGCTTAAATAAAATCACTCTTGAAGAAAAGAGATCACACAGACTTGCAAAAAATGGAAATCACACCACCCTTAAAAGAGAATTCAATAAATTGAAAAGAAATCATGCAAACTACATGCCCTTACTGTTATGAGGATGAGCCTAATTCAGTTTGTCTAAGGACACATATCTCTTCACTATGTCTTATCACCCAGACACCCTATAATCAGGAACACATCTACCATGCTCTACTTTAATAATGCATCTATAAAACAGTGTTATATGTACTTTTCCACCATTGATAATGTCTCCGACAACGATGCCAAAATGTTGGGAAGATTAATTGTCTAATGAAATAAACAGCTGAAGTTACCAAAACATAAATTGTTAACCCAAGGAAGTCTTTTATTTCAAAGCTATCATGCAATATATATGCAAGCACAATTTCTACCTGACACTGTTGATCTATTGGTATGAAATCAAAACTCTTTGTAAACTAGATCACACCTTCTTGAAAATAAATGAAACCTTAAACCTATTCATAAAATCGCACTGTAAATCTAAAAACAAAATCAACGCTTACGAAGCAATATCTAACTACATACATATGAAAGAAATGCTATGTTGGCCAATGATCTATTAGAACGAATTAACAGGAAAACAACAACTATGATAAATATAATGAATGAAAGCCTGAACTAAATAATAAACATCTACACAATAATACACTTACAATCGACACTACTAGCATTTACTCAGGGAATAGGGCCCTTCCTCCATTGAACATATTTGTATCTCCACAATGAATGTCTACAACTTCAAAATTAAGAAAATGCCAGCATGTACTATCAGAATGGAATTATTACAATAGACCTGGATCGAATTCTACAGCATAAAATTACTTGCTCTCCACTCCTACCAACCCATGAGATTGATTACATATTTATACATAAAAATTATTCATGGGGATGAGGAACCAAATTCCCAGCTTGGAATATGTTTTAACAAATTTGCGAATTTGAAAATCGACCATAACTGCAAATATGGAAAATACCCTCTCAAAGAACCACCTGTATCTCTCAAATTGTAGTTTTTTTGGAGATTTCCTCTTAAGTTGGGTAATTGAGTCCGTTACGCACAAAATCCATGTCTTGGATTTTCGTTATTCTTCTCCACCTACTCGATAATCAAAATGAAAATCAATGTATTCTTATGTGGCATGTGTTTTTGGTTAACGTTGTTTGATCATGAGCTGGAGGTTGTTATGTTGAACTTATGCAGGAATTGAAATCACAAATCCACATAATAAATCCTAGGAATGAAACCATGTTGTGAATCTCCATGTGGACGTGTGCTAGCATGCCAAATTTGGAGGCTTGAACCATGAGTGCTACTGCTATTAATATGAAAAATCACTCCACATACCATCATCAGTAAAATTATGCATCATAGTCTTCAATCCATAAAAAATAAAGGAAAACAATCATTATTAACCACCTAAACATCAATGGGAGTAATATGATATTTTACGGGCAGTTACAACAAATGGATGAAAAGGGGAATGATAAATGGGAAATAATAGAAATAAGATTGATGAGATAGGTGTTGATAAGTAATGAAAATAGGGACAAATACGTGACCCAACAATACCTCCCACCCTTAGAAAGTTATCCAAGTTATCTCTTTATTCTCTAATAATAACCAACAAAAACACTTCAAATTTATGGTAGCATTCCATTTCCATAATTATTTACTCCACCATTTTTCTTCAAAGTCTACATTAGAAAAGGAAATAACATCATAGGCCAATTTTGCATTATTTGTCGTATAGAAACATTCCAAGCCCACATATCTAGATCATCCATGTCTAACAGTCTAATCCCACAATGGTTTAAACCCTGAATAAAATAATTCCAGTCTTCAGTCGTCTCTCTTTCCAACCCCAATTCCTCAGCATGTAACCAATAATGTGTGACAAGTGACCTACTATCAATTCTTTTCACATGTTCCATGTACCTAAAACCCATAATATTCAAATATAAAATAATGGTAGGTAATAGCTTATAGAAACCTTCTCCTCCTATAAATGGATCCTCACCAAGTTTAACTTGGTTCCCATTCCCAATCTTCCAAGAAATTTCGTTATCCATACAAGGGATAGAAGCAACCAATCTGCTCCAAATATTTGAAACCATTGGCCTCTTTTTCCCCTCATGATCCAATCAATTACATGTTTATTTTTTAAGTATTTGACCTAAATAATTTCACTTGAAAGGCCTTTGCCAAATAACCCTCTTCATAAAATCTTCATTTCCAGGGCTTGTCTGAACCAAAACAAATTTTCCATTCCCAAACCCCCACAATTTTTTTTGGAATATAAATATTATCCCATCTATCAAGGAGAAAGGATAATTTTAGGGGCGAATTTTAGCCCATGGGCTGTTTTTCCATATTTTTCTCCAAAAAAAGATTCACTAATTTGCATTTTTTGAAGCCATGTTTCACCCAATTTTGATGGGGTAAATTTTTTTCACCCTAAAAATTGCCAAATTATTATATAAACCATCTAAAATACTTAGAAATTGAAATATTTTTAGAAAACTATTGCCAAATATTTTATAGTTGACGTTTTAAGAATTGGTCAGATTCACCAACACTTATACACTTTTAAATAAGTATGGTTCCTTAAAATTATCCTTGTTAAGGAGAACACCTTACTTACTTTTGCTTCATGTCCAAGGAAACTTATAATATACTATCTTTTATATTTAGTGTAAATCTAGGACTTTTAGCAAAGGACAACCAATACATAGGAATGTTCTCAAGAACATATTTTACCAAAATCAATATTCTCCCTAGCGATAGTCATCTATGACACCAATTATCCGCTTTCTTTCAACTATTTTTAGAAACCACAACAAATTTTCCTTCAAGTAATTATTTGTCTTCAAAATATATCCTAAATACTTAAATCACGTTTCAATAGATTCCATAGGAAGAGGAAGAAAAACTTGAACCTATTCGAGAAATTTTTCTTCAACACTATTCAATAGAAAGCTAGGTTTTTGTATACTAATATCCATACCATAAGAATCACATAATAGTTTTATTATCTCATAATAATTATCTCCATTCTTTCACAAGTCCATTTCCAAATAGAAGCACATCATCTGCAAATAGAAAATGAGTAATAGTATAATGCATAGATGATATTTTTACCCCTTTGATTCTCCATTCCTTCTATCCTTCGCAATCAATTCTCTAAGACCATCCATAATTAACATAAAAGATATAGGTGATAATGGACAACCTTGTCAAATTCCCTTATGGCTATCGAAGAACCTGGTAGGACATCCATTAATAAGTTCAAAAAAAATTGTAGAAGTCGAACATCACATGATCTAATCAATAACTTCAATACTTAACCCAATTTGTAAAAGAACTAATGTTAAAAAGTCCAATTAACTTTGTCATATGCATTTACTATATCCATCTTTAGAATCAAGTCTTTCAATTTCTATAGAATGGAGACTATCTTGTGCAACTCCAATAACATCAAATATTTTCCTATTATTCAAAAATCCAAATTGTTCTTCCATGCATTCATCCAATCTTGACTTGAGTCTATTTGCAATAACATTTTCAATGATTTTGTATCTCAGTTACAAAGGCAGATTGGTTTAAAATCATCAGAGGAGATAATGTTAACACTCTTAAAAATAGGAGCACAGTGTCTTCAGTTAGTGAAAATCATGTCATAACGCCTTCATTCATGGGATATTAAATAATACTTCGAATTTCACTAGATATTTGTAATTACTTACAAAAATCATTTTGTTGAGCCCCCCTCTCAATACATATTTCCAATTGAAAAACCCCTATTTTTAGAATATATTCCTTATTTTTACTAGAAATCCCTTTTTATACCCCCACAATACCTATAAAACCTCCATACCCTTTTCCTCCCCCGAATACCTACAATATATTGACCTTATTTTTCACAATTAAAAACACCCCTTTATAAATGAACGTGATAATATATTGCTCAACAAGGTGAATCCCCCGTGAATAGGAATAATGCAAGTTGCATGTATAACACCAAAAACACTCCCTTGGATTCTAGACTCTTCTACCACCTTTAGCAAATAACCTCCAATGATATTAAAAAAATCTAGAAAAAACCACTGATCAGACATCTGACCCTAGGCTTTTCTATCTAGCAAAATTCTTAATAATTTCCTCAATTTATTTTAGAGAAACAAATTCCCCAACTAGTTGTCCTTTCTCACCTGAAAAGAACCTAGGAAAGCACAAAATTAATTACATCTAAGAACCTATATCATTCATTCCTAGCTCCTGAAAAACAATACTAAAATGCTCAATGACAATATCTTCCAGCCCTTTTTGAGAAGAGTCTTTATTCCCATTGTGTTCCACCATTTCCCATATGGTTTTGTTATTTCTTTGTTGTTCAACAAACTTAAGAAAAAGGCTTTGTATTATGACCCCCTTGATTAATCCAAATAGTCCGAATTTTCAATCTCCATGTTTTCTCCTCTAGCCTAAAGATCTTCATTTTTCTAGTCTCCAAAAGATCCCGTTGATCTTTTTGCACTTAAAAAAAATCCCTTAATTGTTTCTATTATAATTAGAGTGGATCTCCTCTTCAATATTTATGAACTCTTATTTCAACTCTACTTTTTTATTATTCTCCCAATCAATAAATTCAAAATTAATTTAATTTAGTTTGTATATCATTTGTTGCATCTAAGAACGATAAAAAAACTGAGTCAGTTCTTTCCACTTATTTCTAACCAAAGAAGTAAAGGATTCCTCTTCACCCTATGACTCGTTAAATTTGAAAGGATATTTAATCCTATTTGAAACACCCTCCAATTTGAGGAAGATAGGCATATGTTCATCAATATCGACATTAATAGCCCAGGATCTGAATCTATTCACACATTCTGATAAGTATTCAACCAACATGAATTTGTATAGATACTTAGCCACCCCACTTGAACCAAATATCCCATTTCTCCAAGTGGGTGGAAAAGGGAGCGGCAGAACATCTATGAGTTTTGCATATTGGAATATATGATTGAACAAACCCAACAAAGGTTCCATCCGAGAATTACCACCCCAAATTTTTCTTACATGCATGTAAGATTAATATCCCCCAAAGGATTAAGGCCACTATTGACCACCTCGCCACAAAAATCTTATCTTCCAACATATGGCGCATGACAATTGACAATATTTAACTTTTGATATATATCCCTTATATGTCCCTCCAAAAGTATTACCACACAAGTCATATAAGGGATTAAATTAGCAATGTTATTATTTCAAGCAGAAAGTAAACACTCAACTTTCCCAACAACATCAACTAAAAAAAACTCCCAACCAGGAAGAAGTTCTAAAAAAACTTCCATGGATTTTGAACCATTTACCATTGTTTCATTTTTTTTGTAAGTTCAGGACTAATCTACTAAGGAAAGATGAAAATATATATAATAATACAATTCTGCCTATTTCAGAAACATGAAACAGAGCCAAAAGAGGCCGTCCAAGAGTGCAAAAGTTGATCCTTCCCGTTAAGGGGAAAACAAATCTTAATCATCAAAAAATTACTAACATAAAACTTTAAAAGTCAAGCTATCCTAGGCTAGATAGCTGGATAAATATAGACACAAAAAACCTTGAGAAACCTGGAGAGTCAAGACACCTGGCATTACAACATCTCGTACGGCACCTCGGTGATTGGGCAGCTATATTCGGTTCCCCAATGAAGTTCCTACTTCTTTCCATTCTTCCACTTCTAGTCTAGTTCGTTGATGCTGCCGGTGGAGTCGTTCTTCTTGGTATTTCCCGATTCAGGGGGAGTTGCTTGACTGGTATAGGTGACGATTTCTTGAAAGCTTTTCCTTTCTTCCGAACAAACTCGTGTTTCAGAGAGGTGAGGATGTCCTGACCAAGGGGGGGGGGGGGGGGGGGGGGGGGGGGGGGGGGGGAGAGNATATTTTGAAAACCCAATAATTTCCCCTACGGGACGAGGTGTAGGTAGCTGTAGTGAGATAGGTGGAGACTTCATCCTCCTAGTCACCAACTAGGGTTCTCAAAGCCCCTAGAACCTCGGCTTCGTATCCCCTGTTGCTGACATGCGGGTGAAAGGGTGGCTCTACAGGATTTCCATCCCTTCCATGGCCTCTCCCGCCTCTGTGAGGTCCTCTTCGATGTAGCGGCATGAAATTTCCTGGGCGTAAGTGACTATAGAAAGAACAAGAGGACCTGAGCAAAGTGTGAAGGCCAGGAATGAGCTTGAGCAAATAGGGCATGATCAGTCGAGCAGGAGCAGGGGCTTAGCAGGCTCATCAAAGCGCGGGTGATGAAATGCAGGAGCGGAGGGCGAAGATCTTGGAGGAGGAAATATTGCACCGAGTCCGATGAGCGTAATGGTTTTCCATAACTGCACTGTACTAGAACTGCTCAACCTTAGTTGTTGAGGGGACTAGATTTGCTTGGAGGATCGAGCTCGCCGTCATCCCTCTTGGAGCTGTCGTCATCCCAAAAAGTGGTTGGAATCTAATTTCTGTCAAAATGAACATCGTTCTCATGGGGGTTTTGATGGGTGTCAAGCGCATGGGAGTGCTGATGTGCATGGGGCCACCCGTCAACCACCTGGAAGCCCACAGGGGTGGTGAGTGGACTAATGACATGGTGGGGCACGTCCTCAGTCTCTTGAGCCCACCTGTCACCCACTTTTGTCCTCCTGTCACCCGCATCTGGGGGATGGTCTTTGAAAGTTTCTTGTATACATTCTTCCTTGAGGATGTTATCTAGGATTTCCTTTAGGGTATAGGTCTGCATGAAAGAGGGAGAGAGGATGGCCTTGTTTGCCAGTTTATCCACTAGAGAGTTTGCTTCTCACCTAACGTGCTAAAAAGTGATTTCCATTGGCTCAGAGAGGAGATCCATGAGTAGCTGCAGATCATCATCCATTCTCCAAGAAAAAGATACTTTGCTGCTGCTCGAGCCATTTTGAAGTTTAGAAGCCATGTTTAGGATAATATACGAGTCTCCTTCCACAATGACAGGGAAGTATCCCTAATTCTGTGCAATGATTATGCCTTGCAGCAGTCCCATGAGTTCTATTGCATTGTTTCTTTCCATCCCTAGTTTTCCATAGTAGATGTTCAGGATTTGACCTTGGTCTGTTCTGAATGCCCCTCCAAATCTTGCCAGCCTAGGATTTCCCTTCGAGTCACCATCAAAGTTGAGTTTGAGGAATCCTTGAGGTGGGGGGGACCATAAATCTGGAGAGCAGGGCCAAGGCCGAGGAGTCCTCAAAATGTCGTTTTGAGCAATGGAAAGGATAAGCCAATTACTGAGGATAACTTTTTACGGGGGGTTGGCCTGGAGATCTTTATCCATCCATTTGGACAACATCGTGGTTTCTTTGAGATTAAGCCTTATGTGATTCCATACGGTGTCAATGGGGTTTGCTTTTCCTTCAAGGATTTTGTTGTTGCGTTATTTCCATATGTTCCATATGAGAAACCCAAAGGTGAGCTGCCAAAGTTTGTTGAGGATGGGGTTCTCAAAAGGATGAGCATGCCAGTTCTTGATGGTGTTTGCAATGTTGCCCTATTTTGTGTTGTCTCTTCTACAAAATGAGGCTAATTTGATCCATATTTGATTGGCTAGAGTGCATTGATCCAGGAGATGCTCCATAGTTTCCTTGTGCTCCTTGCATAATGGACACTGTGAAGGCCCTATGAAGCCCCTTTTGACCAGGTTATCCCAAGTGAGTATGCATCTATGTAGAACCTTCCAGAGAAAGATGGTGACTTTGGGCCAAGTTTTGAGTTTCCATATCTTGGACCGGGGGAAATCTTGATGGTCTTGCAAGATTATTCTGATGTGATAAGCTTATTTGATGGTGAACATACCTCAGGGTTTGTGAACCCAACGAAGAATGTCTGGGCCATGCCTGATGCGAATGGAGCACTGTTGAATGTGATTCCATAGAGATTCAGAGATAGCCTGCTGTTGTTGCTGATGCCATTGATCCTAGGAGATCCATTCCCGAAGGTACTGGTGAGTATTGGCCATCCAGAAGGAATTTATTTTTTCATGTTGAGGGAGCATGAAGCAATCATGAAACCTATGCAAGTTGAAAGAGTCTTCCAAAGAGGGAAGCTGGTTCCAGGAGTTTGTCCAGAAGTTGGAAATGGATCCACCGTGTATTTCCCAGAAGTCATGATTCTGAATTATAGGTCTTTGCGAGTTGGCTGCATTCTATATGAGGGATCCATTGATATCTTGTGAGTAGCAGATTAGCTAGAAGGGTGGCCAATCTACAGCATACTTTTTGTTCCAAAGTTGAGCCCATAAGATGTTTTTTTTGGTGACCCAATTCCACCAGATTTTGGCATTGAGGACCTCATTGTTGATTGCAAGATCTCTTAGTCCTATGCCTCCCTCTACTTTGGTCTTGCAAAGATTATCCCATTTGACCAGGGCCCAGTGATGCCCCTACTTGTTGCCTTTCCAGAGGAAAGATCTCTAGAGCGAGCAAATGGCCTTGAGGACCCAATTGGGGGCTACCAGAATAGAAAAAGGTATAAAGGCATGGCTTGAAGGACTGATTTGATGAGGACCAGGTGACTAGCTAGGTTGAGAGAGCGTAGGTTCCATTACGAGAGGCGGGTTTCCAATTTGGCCAGTAGGTCCTTCCAAGAAGAATGTTTAAGGGATGAGTCAATCAGAGGGGCACCCAAGTATTTGGAGGGGAGTTTGGAAGCCTTGAAGCCCAGGATATGGGTGACATTTATCAGAGTGGCTAAGCGGGTATTAAAGAAGAACATCTCGAATTTATGAAGATTGATTGAAATCCTTGAAGCTTTGGAAAAGGTGGCGAGGATACGATTAAGAGAATGGGATTCCTGGATAGAGGGGTGCCCCATGAGAAGGTTGTCATCCACAAACTACTGGTGAGTGAGGGGAGTATGACTATGAAGAGGGAGACCTTTCAGGGAACCCATAGGATTAGCGTTCCTGAGCATATGCCCTAAACCTTCTGACATCAAAATGAAAAGGAAAGGAGAAATCAGGTCACCTTGTCTAATTCCTTGGGAGGGGTTAAAAGGCTTTGAAGGTACCCCATTTATGAGAATAGAGAAGAGCGACGTGGTAATGAGGATGAGAATCCACTTTATCTAGGAATGGTGAAAACCAAAATCCTTCAGGACTTTTCCTATGAAGTTCCAATTTAATTTGTCGAAATCTTTGGAGAGATCAAGTTTGAGTATAATGCCAGGATTTTTGGTAATCTTGAGGGAATGGATGAATTCATGGGCCAGAATAATACCATCAAGGATTTGACGACCTTCAACATAGCAATTTTGATCCAGATAAATGAGGGAGGGGAGGAGGGGTTTGAGGTGATTGTCTATGACTTTGGTGACAATTTTGTAGAGGACGTTGCAGAGGGAAATTGGCCTAAACTTGTCAGGGGTAGAGACGTTAGCTTCCTTGGGGATGAGGGTGAGAAAGGTGGAATTAAGGGCTAGGAGAATCTTTTGATTATGCTGTGACTCTTCCACCATGTCCTAGATCTTGTATTTTAGCATGTCCCAGCAGGCATGGAAGATATTGACAGTGAAGCCATCCGGGCCTGGGGCTTTGTCCTCCTTCATCCGGTTGATGGTTGTTTCGACTTCTTGCAAAGGAATGGATCTCATCAACATATCATTTTTATCCTCAGTAACAAGGGGAGGGATATGGGAGATTATCTGATGTTGCACATCCTCCCAGTTGATGTTTTCCTTTGACGGGATATTATCATAGAAGGAGACCAACACCTCTTCCATTTCCTGATGAGATTCTAGTATGTATCCTGCATCATTCTTGAGTTGAGTGATCCAGTTGTGCATGCAATGTTGGAGAGTGGAGTGGTGGAAGAAGGCTATGTTGCGTTCCCCTTCTTTGAGCCATTTGATTCTGGCTTTTTGCATCCATAGGGTTTTTCTTGTTTGGCTCGCTCTTCAATCTTGGAAAGTAAGAGGAGATCTTGCTGATTATCTTGCTCTGTTCTTCCTTTTGAAATGATGTGTTGTCGGAGGTTTTCCAGTTCTTGCTACAGAAGGGCCTTGCATGTGAATATGTTTCCAAAGGTGTGTTTGTTCCATTACTTTAAGTGAACTTTGAGGAGTTTGAGCTTCGATTGCATTCTGTACATGCATGTTTAACCTGTTACCTGAGTGTTCATCCACCAGGTTCGGACCATTTCATTGAAGTTCGGGTGAGTAAGCCAGAATTTTTCAACTTGGAAAGGATTTATTTTGGTCGTATCTCCTACCTGCCATTGGAGGCTGATGGGCTAGTGATTTGAACTAGTAGTGGGAAGAATGGAGGTAGAAAGTTCTTCATTTCTCAACATGAGAGTTTTAGTGATGAGAAACAGGTCCAGCTTACTGGTGATCCGAGCTGCTTCCCCTCTTCGATTGTTCCAAGTGTGAATGCCATTGTTGGACTTTAAATCTATTAAGCCATTTTTGGACTGTAAATATATTAAGTCATTGTTGTTTATGAAATCCTTGATTCTTTTTTCCTCTGGAGAGAGGAGATGGCGTCCACCTCTCTTATCCTAGAGGGAGGTGATGAGGTTGAAGTCCCCTCCAAGAATATTAATATCTATTGGCTGATCATTCACTAGCCATTGAAGAAAATCAAGGAAGGCTATTTTTTGGATTGGGTGTTGAGGTCCATAAACATTTGTGATTCGTCTGTGGACCGCGGTACCCAAAATATGAAAATTAGCGGAGATGGAGCATCTTGTGGCTGAAAAGTGGTCCATTTCAACCTCCAAAGGATTCTAGGTAATGGTGAAGCCTCCAGAGGCTCCAATGGAATCAACTGAGATGCACTGACTTCCTTTCCAGAGTCTAGGTATTAGAGAGTTCGGAGTGGTGGAGTTGGATTTGGTTTCTTGCAGCATAAGGATGGAGGGTTTGTCTTGCTGAATATTTTTCTTAAGCATTCTGTGCTTATTTGGTATATTGATGCCTCTTATATTCCAAGAGATGAATTTCATTGGGTAACCAAGGGATTAGAGGGGAAGAACTCCATGAGCTAGGAGTATTGTCCTGATTGAACCAGATCGGATCCCTGAGTTGCTAGTATTTGAATGTCTGATTTTATTCCTTTTGTCTTCGCTTCCTTGATGATTTTTTTTGAATCTTTAAGATGGCTAATCGTGACCCCTAATTTGGATCTGGAGCTGGGTGATTGCAGGATATCAGTGAGTAATTGAATCTACTTTGGGGTGATCGTATGCATGGCATTGTTCTTGCATGCTTCTTTGAGACTCACGAGATCTAGGCCTTTCAGATATATTTCTCCCCGCACTTCCTCCATGGGGACTTCCGTATTAATAATGGGGAGGGGGATCTCTTAATCCTATACTTAAGTTTGCATCCTTAGCTTCTCTGCATGTTCATTTGTCTTGTTGTTAATACTGGATTCTTCCTTTTGCTTTCCCTTGTTCTACTCTTGATTCAGTCATTTGTGTGGGGGGGGAGCCTCCTCAGAGTCTTTACCTATTTCCATTGGATGTTTGCCTAGAATACCAAAGCTATTTCTGGTTAGGGGAGTCATGGATTTGCTGATAGTGGTATTTTTCCATCCTTGTTTTCTTTTGTTGGAGATTTTCTTGAATCCCTCTTCGTCCGTGGGAGGGGTTTGCTTATTTTCCATGAGGAGCTTGTTTTGGGGGTAGTATCTAAAGAGGTTCCCATGCTCATGGAATTTGCAGTAGCGAAAGGGTATATGCTCATAATCTAGAGGCTATATCCATTTTGTATCCTCATGAGCTAGCATGATGGAATCTGGTAAAGATTTATCTATATGCTTATAAACACAGATGCGAGCATAAGAGGTATACCTCTGCTTCTTGGTTTGATCATCAATTTTGAAAAAATATCTGAGGGCGTTGCCTATTTCTTTGAGGGTTTCCTCATGCGAAGTTATTTGTTTCTGGTTTGAAGCGTTCTATCCAGTTTCTAAGAAAGAGTCTAGTAGAATTGAAAAAATATGACCCCCCTTCTAAAACCCGATCTCTGTCTTCTAGGAGCATAAATATGACGGTGAAAAAACCTTTTGAGCCTAGTTGGAAATCAAAGTGAGCTTTAGGTCTCCATTTCACAGCGATCCAGTGGAGTGAGGAATTTTTCGTAGGCCACATCCCCATGAATTTTCCGATGAGGGCATATGTCTTCATGTACTCGATTCGAGCATTAATTTTGGAAGGTGGAAGATTGATGTGAGGTCGGTCCACTGATTTGGCCAGGAAAGTATTGTTCCTGGGCATGTAGTTTGGCTGGGCTGATTGGTCGATCTTGTTGTTCGATAGGTAGTCAGTGATCAGGGATGATTTGATGCCAGCTGTGTCTTCCTGCAGCTGCATGGGGCTGACGTTTGTAGAGGGATGCAGGGAGGGACCAGCTGTCCCTCCTGTGGAAAGAGCCATGATTGGGAACCCAGAGCCAGAGGCCAAAGGCGAGTACTGTGAGATCAACGATACTAGGGTGGGAAGCAGGGGGCGTTAGGTTTTTTGCATCAGGAATTGCAGAGCCACATCGCAGATAGCTTTCATATTATTAGGGTTCTTTACCATTGTTTCTTGAATGAGTAGTATATCCAAATTTGTTACATCAAATTTTAAGGGAATTAAATTTAGGAGTTCCATGTACTCCTCTCAGATCCAAAGACATAATAATCATACCAAAACCTTCTCAGAGGGAATATCATCTCTAAGGGCTCTAATTTATTTTGTCAAAAATTCTGAATGTAATACTTCAACAGAGCTTCCTTCAGAAGATAAATGGGAACACTTTTTGGTTTTATTTCAGGCATAGACTGCGAAACCCCCTTGTATAGTCCCTTCCTTGCAATTTTTACCCTTCCCAACAATTTTCTTCCTCGCTATAACATTTGGAAAATGAACTTGGGAGTGAAAGCTTCCTTCCTTGGACACATCCTTTAATGTAGAGAAGACTAGAAAAGGTTGTTTGTTAAGGATATCCTTGTATGAAGGAACTATGGAATTTACCACTAAACCTAGAGGTACATTAGTCCCTACAGGAATCGTAACATTTCCTTCTATAAATTCCACTCCAAGATGTTTACCATTTCAAACTCAGGGAAATTTGAAACATGAGGATTACAAGGTAAGTCAAAATAAGTAATACTAGGCCTAGAGGCCATTTCTTGTACCCATATTGTGTTAGGTATTTCATTCACCGAATCCTAGGGGCATTAACCCTTTCCCATTTAGCCTAAGAAAGAAAAATATCTAACTCATTCACCCTTTCCCTTCCACCAAAACAAACACCAGTCTCAAAAGAATCAATAAGAACATTTCATTAGCCTTCATAATTGCAAACAATGTTTTGAGAACTCTCTATTGTTATAAACAATATTTTGAGAACTCACTATTGTTATAGTGACATCCTCCCTCTCATAATATGGATTTACAAAATTATAATTTCCTTCAACCTGATTTAAAAACCACACTTCCAATTCACTAAGAGAGTCGAAGAAGGTAGAAAAAAGGTCTTTGAACTTACCAAAGAACAAAGTTTTTTCATCGAACGTAGATGGATGTTTTTTTTAAGTAATAGAAAACAAATTTGTATTAAGAAAAAATTGTATCAGAATTACAATAAATTTAGAGATAAAAAAGAAGATCTTCACATACTAGAATTGTACTAGAAAAAATCTAACATAACATCTATCCTGCATTATCATCTTTAATCCAACTGTTCATCAAAGACCAAAAACATACTAAAAAATTCATCAGATAAACTGATTTCATCTTCAATCTCCTGAAACCTGCAATCAAAGATCATAGGATCTAATTGAAATATCCAAGTGACCGTTTCTGTAACAAGATCCTGCATAAAAAGGAGAGAAACATAGTTCCCAAATCAAGCTTTGAGCGAGTATCAGCTTCAACGTTCAGTTCTCTGTAGACATGATTGAAAGATAATAAAGAGAAATCTTTCATCAAACTTTTGGTATTTTCCAGCCAGTGGTGGAGCTCCAAAGACTTCACTTGAGCCACCCCCAATGCCAATTTATGATAACTTGGGAATCACCTAAAACTTGTAAATCTTTTAAACCCCAAGATTTACCACATAAGAGAAAAATCCATAAACCAACCACTTCAGCATGTGTATTTGTGTCAAATCCAGCCTTTAACCAACCCTTAATAACTTTTTCCTTTCCAATCTTTATAACTAACCCAACTCCACAAGCTCCTTTCAGAGATTCCTCGTCAAAGAAACCAACTGGGCGCTGCTACAAAAGAGAAGGAAAAGAACAACATCTTCGACTTCTAACAATTGACTCTTTACTCCATTCAGAAAAAAGTAGATAAAATCTTCAGATAAATTACCTCAGTATTCTGCAAAAAATTGAAGAATATGGAAGCATTCCTAGCTTTCCAGACCTCACACATCACAAACACCAGGAGATAACATAATTGATTCTTTATTTTATACCATTTCAGTAAATTAACCTTCATCGATGCACCATCCCGGTTATGCACAATCATAAAAAAAATCATTAGTAACAACCAAATATCAAGTAAGAATGCACAGTCCCCAAACAGATGAGAAACTGATTCAACCTTCTGTTGGCACAAAGAACATCTTCCTAGGCCATAGATACCCCTACTCTGTAGAGCATCCCAAGTCAAAATCTTATTTTTCAAACACAACCAAGAAAGTAATTTAATTTTTTATAAAAACAAACCTTTTCCACATCCAATTCATCTACTATTTAGTCTCAACATAATTGCTATTCAAGATTTGATGGAATCTCAGACTTGTTTCCCATGCATCCTTCATCATAAAAATGTGTATATGCCAATACTACAAAAGAATAAACCCTAATGGGTTTTTCAATCCTATGATTCGATGAATCTTTAGAGGAAAGATCTAAACAAAATTTTCATAGATTACAAGGTTCTCTAGAGGCATGACATTTGAAAAGAGCTTCCCAATAATCCAATCATTGAGAAATTACTTTCTCTCCCAATAAAAGTTTAATTTCTGCTAGCAATCCCATAACTAAATTGAATTCCGCTAAAACCCAATCCATATATTTATGTATGCACATAATTACGCCGTAGGTGTTTTCTCAATTAAAGAACCTATCCCAAAAGATTCCTCGTCTCCATGGCCATTAACATCCCGACATGTGTCACCTGAGTATTGGCGAGTCTAATTGTTAAACTTACCGGTTATTGTATCCTGTGATCCAACAGGGATGGAAGAAGGCGGCATGGATTTGATCTATTGGTTTTTTTTGTCAGGATTTATTCTGTCTGTTCATATTTTTTCTACATAAGCTCTTCCTCTGCCAAGTCCATGCTTATCTTAAACTCCTTGTTTTCGTCCTACCTTGTTTTTTTTTTCGCGACTGTTTTTTTCACGCAGTTTACACACGGTTTTCAAAGCATTGGAGTTAATCAGTTGGTTTTTTCTGTCATGCGTAAGCTCTTCCTCTACCAAGTCCATGGTTATCTTAACGTCCTTGTTTTCGGCCATCCTCGTTGTTTTTTTCACGGCTGTTTTTTTTTTATCACAGGTAGAGAAACATATGGTGTTTCTTAATGAAAACATATGACATAGGCATTAGAGGAATTTTGGGGTCTAAAATGGGCCTCCTAAGGAAAATAATAAAATAATAGTTAAAATAATAAAATAATAGTTAAAATAATAAAATAATNTATATAGTGTGGGTACTCGTTGGATGCAAAATCAAATTCCGCATCCAACGAGCTCTCCTGATCGAAATTTGAGTAAAAACACAATGAGATATGTCGAAAATACGAACAAAAAAAGTAGTTTTTTTTAATGACAAATATGCCAATTCAACCATTATGGTTGACTTATTTTATTGAAATTCTATTGGTTCTTGAATTCCAACTCACAAAAACTAATTTTGGCACGTTTTCTTATAAGGCCCATTTTAGACCCCAAATTTCCTCTAATGATTTTTCGAATTGGAATTGTGCTTAGCGTCTAATGTCAGAAATCTGAAACGAGGATGTTGCGGAATTTAAAATCGGAAATTGAGACTGTGAGATCTATTTCCTTCGACATTTTTTATTTGAAAATATAAAAATTCCGAGATCTGAAATGTCGCAAATCGGATCTTGCGGAATCTAAAATCGGATCATATGTTGTTTCTTAATGAAAACATATGGCATAGGATTTTCAGAGTACCGTCTTGGAAATAAAAAATGTGCAAATCGTAAATTCGAATATTGGTGTTCCTTATTTTAAATGATGTTATTTTCTATGCCTGAACAAAGCACCTGTGCACTTCTTATTCTTGCTCAACTAATGTTGATGATTTTAATATACAACAATGTATAATACATTAATTACCTTCTTGGACTGGTGCTTAGTGTCTGATGTCGGAAATAAAAAATGAATTAACATAAACCGCGATGGAGAATTTTTCTGACAACTAATGGTGTATAATCAGACTTATGCAGAGCTTTCAACACATAAGTCTGGTTATAGAAAATCCAAAATTGGAATATTGGGACTTTGCTAAATTTTGGAAATCGGAAATGAGGATTTTGTGGAATTTAAAATGGGAAATTGAAACTCCAAAAGTCGAAATGCAAAAAGAATACGGCAACGTTTTTCACAAATCGGATCTTGCAGAATCTAAAATGGGAACATATGATGTTTCTTAATGAAAACATACGACATAGGATTTTTGGACTTGGACTTGTGCTTAGCGTCCGATGTCGGAAATCAATACATGCGCACTTATTTATTTGAACAAATGCTAAATGTCGCAAATCGGATCTTGAGGAATCTAAAATTGAACCAATATATGGTGTTTCTTAATGAAAACATACGACATAGGATTTTTGGAGTCCTAGGTTGGAAATCGAAAATGCACAAATTGTAAATTGGAATATTAGTGTTCCTTATTTCAAATGATGGTATTTTCTGCATCTGAACAAAGTATCTATGCACTTCTTCTTGCTCAACTAATGATGATATTTTTTAATATTTATATAAATATATGGAAATAATTTTTCCATGGAGTTTTCTGAGTTTGCAAAATCAACCATGTTGTGTGTTGATCAATTAAATTAAGAATCTACCTATTAACCAAACTATAAAATATTGTGGCATGGTATATGATCCCACTGGTATTAACTATAACTATTTGAACAATAATTACTATTGATAAACTATAGTAATTATCTCAATATGGATTCTTTTGATATAAATTAATACTTAGGACTAATTAATGGCCTAATTGTATATATCTACAATACATTAACTACCTTCTTCGACTTCTGCTTAGCGTCGGATGTCGGAAATCGAAAATGTTAGAGTCGGATTTTCGGAGATTGTGGCACAAGAGAAAAGTGAATGTTTTTTAATGTTATATACAAATATTACTTAATTTTTTTTTTAATGCTATATACAATAAATATTAAAATTTTTCCACTTTGTTTTTTTAATGTTATATACAAATGTTACTCAGAAATCGGGAAGCTGGAAATGCTAACATTTCTGGAGATTATGGCACAAGATTAAAGTTAAGATTTTAATGGTTAAGATATTACTTATACCCGATTTCCAATTTTAATATTATACCCCTAAGTTATTAATTGCATAATTGCGCCTTCCACATAATAAAAATTACCCGTCCTTATTTTTGTTCAATGACCACTGAACCTGTAAGTTGGGGTTTCTCATCGAGTTGGTATAAGCTATCATCTGTTTGGGGATCGAATCCATTAGGTAGGAAATTAATATTTATAACCTTATAATGTAATAATTGATGCACTATAAAATACAATTAGGTATTAATTAGTCCTAAGTATAAATTTATATCAAAAGAAGCCATATTGAGATCAGATACTCACAAGAGTAAATTTTACAAAATGTTATTATGAGGTTGGGATTTTCATGATGTAGTATATATTTGTAATGAATTTTCTTGGTTAATATCATTTGTATATAGTTCCCTTATCTCTTGGACAACTTGAAAGGTCACTTGAACATACTAAAATATTATCATGTCATCGCATTAATCGCAGAGGTAACTGTTACCCTCACTTGTTGTCAGTGTAAAGTTATCTCATAGTGTGTAAAATTCACATTTGTCACTTTATTGATGCCTTGTTATGATGGTATTAATATATCCTTGTCGCTTAAACATTAAATCATTGTCAATGTCACGTGCTCCAAATACCAAATATTTCAAATCCAATAATTTCACATCTTGTATTCTGCTCCCATTCTGGCCTTTCATATCACTATTTAAGTGACCTTTCGCAGGCTGCAAGAGATAAGGGAATTATATATAGATCACATCAGTACCAAGTTAAGGATATATAATACATCATGAAAATATCGAACTCATGATAACATCTGTAAGATTTAGTGAATAAATAGACCCTTCTCTTGAGGAAAATATCATTTGGAATTGATTTATGGTTTTTTATATGCACAAAAACTGCACTCCTGAGCGTTATTACACCCCCTCTCATGGATGCGGAAGAAAAAATAGCAACATGGTGATACAAAGTCTAGAATGGGAAGACATGGGAAGATAAGTTTCGAGTCCTGCACCCAACGAAGGGACTATAGAACAAAGGAAGTGCAAAAACATATGGAAACAGTTGCACCTTAGCTAGCAAACTGTATGGAAATTTAGCTAGCAAAATGTATGGAAATGGGTCAATATTGTAGCGTAGATGAATGTTGAACACATCACTTTGTAACATCAAGATTTGGTGTTTACTACCTTATTTGTATTATGAAAATAATGACTATTGACACATTTTGTTCTTTTTAAGCTTCTTCAACATTGTAATCGTGTATAAAACACTTTTGTCTAACATCAATGAGAAAAATTGCATTTTCATTCATATTAAACCTTTTTTCCAAGATAAACTGAAACAATTGAAGCATCATGAATAATTGAATAAGTTTATGTTAAGTATTCAACCACCTAGAAGTTGCAGTGTTGGAAAATTGATATCTTAACAAACGAAGACAAGCAATATAATAAACTAAAAGATAAACTAAAATAATACTTAGACGGCTTCACACTAATCCCTACATATTCCAAATTACATAAACAAAAATATTTCCTATTCTTAAGTTCAGAATCGTGAAGGCTGGGAGTCGAAGAACAAGGGAAAAGTCAAGAGAAAGTGAAGATTTCCAATTCCGATTACAAAAAGTAGTGAAAATACATTAAAAAAATTAACATCCCTGATTCCGAAGTTCTGACTTCGGAAAAATAGGGAAAAGCCAAGCACAAGGGAAACTCCAAGAAAAAATTATTTTTGATTTCGAAGTTCCGAAGTCAGAAAAAAGAGGACGAAGAAAATACAAGGTTGAATGCAGTGGCTTAGGAAATGTAATTGGGTTGAGTAAGAGTATGCTCATGGAATGAATCTTTGTTAGCTCCTCCAGAATAATTCCATATAGTCTATTATTGGATGTGTTGAAAACACTTAGAAACCGAAGTTGTCCAACTTCTTCAAGAATGCTATAAGAACAAAATAATTGATTTTGCAATCGGCTATAAGAACACACATATATGATGGCATCTTGAACATGCACAACAATAACCTTGTGCACCTCTATACAATGATTCAAACTGCAATGCTAATACCAACTCCATCAGAAACCCCAACTTACAAGTTTAATGGTCGTTGAATGAAAAATCACACGGGCTTCACTTGTTGACCAATATCCTATCATGTTAGTTCATATTGTGGGTTTTAAAATTATCGAAAATCGAACCAATATATTGCAGGTATTGGGGGGATGAGGGGTTTAAGGTCAGGGTGGGTAGGGTGGTTTATAAGGATTGAGGTATAAAAAGGGGTGAGTAGGAGGTTTTAAGTATTGGGAGGGGGTTTCAACAAAAAGAGTTTGGGTCAATATCTCTCCAAATTAAGGGTATTCTTTAATATACCACAATCACATGTGCTATGTGAGAGGTTCACTAAGTGAAGTCCCCGTGACGAAAATAAGGACGGGTAATTTTTATTAAGTGGAAGATACAATTATGTATTAATAACTTAGGGATATAATATTAAAATTGGAAATCGGGTATAGTAATATCTTAACTATTAAAATCTTAACTTATCTCTTGTGCCACAATCTCTCGAAATGTTATCATTTCTAGCTTCCCGATTTCCGAGTAACATTTGTATATAATTGATTTGGCGATATCCAAGCATGAAATAATTGATTTTGCAATCGGCTATAAGAACGCACATATACGATGGAATCTTGAACATGCACAACAATAACCCTATGCGCCTCTATACGATGATTCAAGCTGCAATGCTAATACCTTTCAGTTGTCCCATATATTTTTGATTTCATAAATGTCCTATCATGATATTTATTGACTAAATCTTACAGAATGTAATTATGAGATCTGGATTTTCATCATATAGTATATATCTATAATGAATTTTGTTGATTAATATCATTTGTATATAATTCCCTTATCTCTTGGACAAATCAAAAGGTCACTTGAACGTATTGAAATATTGGACAAAAACATGTAGTGAAATGTTAAGGATTATTTTTTTCCTAATTTTAAATGTTCCTTATGAGATGGTGAAACACCTTTCGTGGGTTTCAATTGATTCTTCCAAATGATATTTGCCTCAAGACAAGGGTCTATTTATTTACTAAATCTTACAGATGTTATCATCTAACAGATATTAAGCAAGATAGTTCATATATATTAATGATAAATATTAACCGACGAGGATATATTTATACCATCATATGAAACCATCGATAACGTAACAAATGTGAAGTTTACATATTTTGAAAATAACTTAAGGCTGACAACATGTGAGGGTAACAGTCACTTCTGCGATTAATATGATGATGTAATATATATTATAGATGAAATATATTGCTTAATAATTAAATCATTGTCAATATCACGCGCTTCAAAGACCAAATCTTTCAACTCCAATATATTTCACATCCTAGATTTTTCTCCCATTCCAAGATTTCATATCACTGTTTAAGTGACCTTTCACATGCTGCAGGAGATAAGGGAATTATATACAGATCTCATTAATACCAAGTGATATTGACAATCATTTAATGATTAAGAAAGATAGTTCATATATATTACATCATCATATTAATAGCAGAAGTGATTGTCACCCTCACTCGTTGTCAACCTTAAGCTATCTCAGTGTGTAAACTTCACATTTGTCAATAACTGGTGATGGTATAAATATTTTTCATTAATATATATGAAATATCTTTCTTAATCATTAAATCATTGTCAATATCACGTGCTCCAAAGAAAAAATATTTCAAATACAATATATTTCACATCTTGGATTCTTCTCCCATTCTTCTGTCAACTAAATCAGCAATATATTTCAAATCCAAATCAGGAACACCAAATCTTTCAAATCCAATATATTTCACATCTCGGATTCTACTACCATTCTGAGCTTTCATATCACTGTTTAAGTGATCTTTCGAGTGTTGTAGGAGATAAGGGAATATATACAGCTCACATTAATACCAATTTATAGATATATACTACATCATGAAATTCCCAAATTCATGATAACATTTGTAAGATTTAGGGAATAAATAGACCCTCCTATTGAGAAAAAAATCATTTGGACCTCTTTTATGATTTTTTTATGCACAAAAACTGCACTCGTGAGCATCATTACTTCTCCTCTCATGGCTGCCAAAGAAAAAAACCACAGCATGGTATCAAAACCCGGAATGGGAAGAGATGGCAAGATAAGTGCGCACTGCTACTTCCAACGAAAGGCCTATAGTGTCTGGAGAGACAATGGATTGGTGAAGATCAGAAATTTCCTTTTATTTCTCTACTCACTGCGACTTACATAAGGGGTATCATTATTTGTTTGCCCTTCTTCTTAATTGTTTACCATCATCATGACTAATGAAATTGCAACAAATTTATTCTTCATGATTTCCCAATATGCTACTATGCTATATATTTTTAAACAGGATATCAAATGCTTTTTTCTTCCTCACATATGGAGATTTCTCTACACCCAAATTCCCCAACTTAACATCATTCCTTTCCAGCTATTTTCAGCATCAAGTCTTTTACACTGCTAAAGCATTCTTCAGACTTGCAAGCTATAGAAATGTTTCCAACATGGAAATGTTTACAAATTTAGCTACCGAAATTTATCTTCTCTCTCTTGAGAAGATAATGATAAATGTCCAACATTATCATTGTGTTTAAATTGACTTTCCGTCCTTAAAAATAATATAACCTTTGTCCTAATTAACACATTTCTAATTTCCAATATTTGAGATTGCAAAACATATTCTCATTTAACATTTATCTATTTTCAACTTTCGCTAATATTGTTCTTTGCAAATATAATTTTTTTCACTTTGCAAACAATGGCACTGCACATATTTTAAATTGTTATCATCTCTTTCGTTATTTCCATATGCATTGAAATAGTTTATTTAAGTACAAATAGTGAAAATAAAGGGTTGTGACTTATATTGCCTATGTAACTTCATAATGTTGTAATACACATGATATGTCAATAAAATTATATGTCCTTATTGTATTAATTTCTCTAAATTTAATAGGCCCGCACGGGTGTGAATGATTGGCGGTTTAGTTGTTATGAAGTCACTTGTTGTAAATTGGAGGTCACGAGATCAAATCCCACCCGGGTTTACTTGTGTCCCATGTCTTGCGGTGGGTGTGGGGAACATAGGGGTATATTGGTAGTGAGAATGAATCTTTGGACCCCATGTCACGCGAGTACCAGCCCAGCTCCAGTTGCCGATCCCCCTAGTTACAAAAAAAAAAATTCTCTAGATTTAATAATTTATATTTTTTAATAATTTTTTTTGGAATTTATGGCTATATGTTCATAAAAAATGTAAATACAATGAATTAATAGTACAGTAAATGATATCTCAGACTCAGGAAATATTATTATTAAAAAAAATAAATCATATTTCCGATTCTAGAAATCCAATGTTTTCCAATAACGAACATGCCAAGTTTCGATTTTTGATTGCCCGATTTCTGAATATGTGCTTGTTATTATTAATTTATGAAAATTTAATAAGTATGTTTTCTAATAAGGAACAACTTATGTTCCAATTTTTGATTCCCCAATTTTTGAAATTATATTTATATATAAATAATAACCTATGTCTACTTAGTTCTTCATTTACTTGTTTTAGGTAATGAACTTAGCCTAAATCTGCAAGGTCACTATAAATTTTTTCTTTAATATATTTTTCATTATCATTCTCCAGTACTGGTCAATTAAAAACTGTTGTTTAAATCTTAGCACATTGATATACAAAATCAAACCAAGTTTAGACACCAAATTTCTGCCAAATTTACAAAGAGACCAATGAAAAATAACACAGAGCAAATTTAGAATAGAAATTAACTTACAGGAGGAATAACTTATGCGAAAATTTTGAATTCCAAAATCTCACAAATACGAAGTATTGAAGATTCGGAATAGGAACATCGACATGTTCCTCTTTGAACACACAATATTTTTGTATATGTCCATTATTGAAAAACATATGAAAAAGAATTTCAAAAATATATTCATACTTGTGAATGCCGTCAAAGATAATGATTCGAAACTGAATATAGGATGAGTTGAATAAGTTCACTTGCTTTAAATGGAAAAGCTACAACTTCCAGTTATATATAATAATCTTGTAGAAAATGGACCACTAAAAGAAATAACTATAATACGAAATAGGAACTATAACAGTTAAAATTAAATGTGAACTTAAGGTTTTCCAATTTCCAATATCGTGTTCCAAATTGGAAAAAATAAAGTGTTCCTTATTCGCAAATCCTGAGTTGCAAATTTGAAAATGGAAAACTAACCAATGTTCATGCAACATTGTACATAATGTAACGTACGTATAAGTTCTTTATTGTAAACCATAGGTTAATGCTTTTTTAATGTTATATACAAATATTGCTTAAACATTTGTATTTTATTTTGTTTTTTTAACATTATATACAAATATTATTTAAATATTTTCATTTTTCTTCTTTAATATTATATACAAATGTTACTCAGAAACCGAGAAGCTCAAAAACCTAAGATTTCAGGAGATTGTGACACACAAGAAAAGTATAGATTTTAATGGTTAACATATTACTTATAACCAATTGCTAATTTTAATATTGTATCTGATTTTCATTATTACTCATCTTAACTATTAAATATTTTAGTTTTAATAAGGTGGATATTTCGTATTTCGGAATCATAGGTTTAATGGTTAAGATATTACTTATACCTGATTTTCGATTTCGATATTTAGGATATCGGAAATCGGAGACTCAAGTTTTTGTTAAAATTTAAATTATATGTAAATAGTATTTACAGATTGTCTATTTCTGATTTTAATATACAACATGAAACCAAGTTAGCATAATTCAAAAAGACAGGTAAAAGAGGTTTCATTCATGCACAATAACATCAGTCTCCACAAATTATACCAATTTACAGGCCCAAACCCTCACCAAATTTAGACGCATACCGATAAAAAATAACGCAGACTGAGTTTAGAATAAGGATCGACTTAGCGTAGCAAGAAATTATGCGAAAATAATATGAATAGTGAGAATAAAACCTGAAACAAAAAACCTCTTGAACAAAATCAAGGTTTTTCAGTTTCCCATAGCCGAACGTCGAAAATCAAAAATAGAAACTTCGACATTTGTTTAATTCAAAATACAAAACTTCTGATATGCCAAATGTCGAAAATCGGAAATTGGGGAATATGAAATCGGAACATAGGGTGCTCCTTATTGGAAAACATAGGACATAGGATTTTGGGAATCCAACATGTCGAAAAATAGGAAATTGGAACAACATAGAGCGACAAATATGTCCATCCTTAAAATCATGTAATTTCGACTCTACCAAGCTAACTCAACCTAAGTCAGAAAATTTCAATTGCGGAAAAATGTAATATCGAAACATGTGTTGGAATATCACAAATACTATAGCCTATATCTTCGGAAATAAGAACATCGACTTGTCCCTATTTCAACACAGGAATTTTGTGTTTGTTGCGAAATCAGAAATTGGAACATAGCATCTTCCTTATTGAAAAACATAGAACATAGATTTCTGATACGAAAATGTCAAAAATTTACAATAGGAACATGGACTTGTCTTTTTGAACATGATATGAAATGATTTTCTCCTTCTGACAGATGCAGATTTGTCTACATTCAAATTCCCCAAGTACTCATCGTCTTTCCCCCGAGATCTTTTTATCATTAAGTCTTGTAGACTACTAAGACATTCTCACGATACTTGGAACTTTATCATTATCATTTTGTATAAATAACTTTTGGCTCAATGTGCAAATCCAAAATTGGAATATTGGGACTTTGCTAAATGTCAAAAATCGGAAACGAGGATCTTGCGAAATTTAAAATGGGAAATTGAAACTCCAAAAGCTGAAATGGGACCATATGGTGTTTCTTAATGAAAACATACGACATAGGGTTTTTGGACTTAGTCTTTTGCTTAACGCCCGATGTCAAAAATCAGTACATGCACACTTATTTATTTGAACAAATGCTAAATGTCATAAATTCAAAACGAGGATCTTTCAGAATTTAAAATTGGAAAAATAAACTTTAATATTCGCATTTAACATTTTGTTATTTTCAACTTTCGAAATATTGCTCTTTAAAAATTTATTTTTGAAAACTTTCCAAACAACGACACATATTTTACATTGTTAACTTCTATTTCATTATTTCCATATGAATTTGAAATACTTTATTTAAGGGAAGTTATAATTTTTCATTTAAAATTTTTGAAATACTTTACAATTTCCCAATAAGGAACACCATATTTTCTGATTTTATGACATTTAGAATTACAGAATCCTATGTCCTATGTCTTCGAATAACCAACATTTCGAATTCCCACAATATTACGTGTGAAAATAACAAACATGTTATGTCTCCATTTTTGGTTTTTCAACATATACAAATATCCCGTGTTCAAATACAATTCTCAATTTCCTCTTTTGCAAATTTTGATCTCGAAAAATATATAAACTTGATATTTATTAAAAAAAATAATTGAAAAAGGATAGTTAAATAAATTTCATATACCCAAATGAATGACATGCAAGGATTGTTGATTAACTTTAAATTTTTGCTGATTCTGATCAAGTGAAAACATTGGTCTAACATGTGCCACAATCTCCAGAAATATTAGCATTTCCAGCTTCTTGCTTTCCGAGTAACATTTGTATATAACATTAAAAAATCAAAATGCAAATATTTAAATAATTATTGTATATAACATTTAAAAAAAACAAAATAAAATGCAAATTTTTAAGTAATATTTGTATATAACATTAAAAAAAAATTAACTTTTCTCTTGTGGCACAATCTCCAGAAATCTTAGCTTTTCTAGCTTCCCAATTTCCGAGTAACATTTGTATATAACATTAAAGAAATCATACAGTTGAGGTTTTTTTGAGATTTCCAATATTGAAAACCGTTTCATTACATGCCCCTTCCGACTTAATATCGTAAATAGGTGTTCAATAGGTTTTTTCAAAAGCATGCTCTTTCCTTTAGTAGGTAAAGCAAACGAATACTAATTTTTACAGGTTTATATTCAACGAGCTAAGAACCATTATGACATATTAATTTAAAGCAGCGGTGAGCACATAACTTGGCATGTTCTTGAATATTTTGAATGTAGAACAAAGTAAAAATATATAATTGAATTTATTAGATAAAGAAATCATATAAGACAATCCTCTCCCCAAAGTGTTATTTCAATACTGTAGTCTTATATGTAACACAGTCCAATGGTTCACCTAACAGTTTCAACACGCCCTCGTTTTCATATCGTGAATGTAAATGAAACTGAAATGACAAGTCCGAGAAGATCAACAATTCTACCTTTGTCGACATAACTTGTATACTCCATCAACTAATATTCGAATTCCTGCAGATGCATAACAAATTTCTCTACTGCACTCTGAAGCTCTACTTCATCAATTTTTTCTTACTCTATACTCAACACAACATTTTCTCTGCCTTAAACATTGCCATTTTATACCATGTACATTACTCCTATTTCTATTTGGTCATACAAAGAAAGTACCAATTCATTGAATCCAAATATATGTATTTCAAAACCATAGTTTCTTATGATTTTAATGTAAATTTGTCTTGGAAATAACTCCACCTTGAATGTACCAAACTTTTCTATAACATTGGAGGAATCAATAGTGGAAACTGATTAAGAGAAGCTGACTATAGTTTAAACAAAATTATAGAAATATTCATAAGAGCCACAATAAGCCATGTGATACATGGGTGGATACGTACAAAATTACCATGAAGAAAACTTATTAAGACACCTAGAAAACTATAAATGAGCATAAACTTAATTGTAAACAAAAGGAAGCCAAATAGACAAAAACAAAACAAAAACAAGCTCATGGATTATCACTGGTGATAGTAACAGCAGGGTCCTATGTGTCCTACATTTCCTCAACTATATGACAAGGCCCAAATAATTCCTCATCTAAATATAATAGACCAGGCTTCAGGGCCACAACACTTGCTTTATCCAGTTTCTCGACAGAATTATCCGCTTTCCCCACAGAAGCATCAGTCTCACGAGCTCGTTTGGAAATGTGACTAATCATTCTACAAATCCCAACAGGAACTATATATGTAGAAGGAACTATAGGGTCAACATTCATTGAAGCAGATGGATCCATAGAGACACTCCTGCTGCCTCCATCACCCAAGGAGTCGAATCCCTGAGCTAATTTTTTCCAAATCACCATAACATTTCTTTGCGTTATCACCATATCTAATTCCACTATTTTGGAGGTAGCCTGTGAAATAGCCAACTTAGTATGGTTCCATCTAGCTAGCATTTCCTCCATATGTGTGCCCATCATATTTTTTATGATCCAATAGTGATTCAAGCTACCACCATTAGTATCATGAGCAACGTTGTCCTTTACAAGCCTTATTTCCCACTCATCTATTATTGACTGAACTCGTGGAGAAATTTCATTGTTGTAACCATCTATATTTGTCACCTGCTTCACTCATTCCAAACGACCACCACCACTCACAGAACGATGATACCGTCCACACTGCTTAGACATAATATGATATTTCAGATGTAGAAGAAAAAACAGCAAAGGAAGACGCAAATTTTTGCAAAAAAATATTGAAAAAAAAAAGTTCCACAAGACACCACCAACCAGCCAAGAAATAGTTGAACAAAATTAGGGACAAAAACTCATAATCATGCTAAAACCAACACAACGGACCGCACACATTAATGACAACAAAATATTGTTGTACCATTTCAAATGAAAACCGCGTCAAATCGTCGCTTAGATGTACTGACAAAACTTCCTAGACAAGGACAAATTAATGTCGTATCGAACAACATGCAAAAGGACAAATAGGATTATCTGTATAACTCATCGTGCGTATACAAAAATTATTATAAACGTTGAAGAGAAACAAGTTACATAGAAATAATACCAACAAAAACAATGAACTCCTTTTTCACAACGACTATTTAATCGATCAACTGCATGCCGCCTTCTTGGGTCCTGTACAATCACATGATACAATAACAACAATATTTAATTAATCATCGCATATGGTCTTTCTGCAATTGTACCAATAATTGCCAATTTTTAATTTTGTTACATCCCCCTAATTTTTCATTTTTAATTTCCTCGATTCCTATATCCCATAATGGGGTAGGGATGGAGCATGCACTTTATGTGCCGAAAAATGTGACATGCAGTTGATCGGTTAAGTACATGTTCTGAAAATGCTCAGGATTTATTATGTCTGTTTGTATGGATTTGATTAGTACGGTCTTTTTTCGCCAGGTGTATTGTGTGTTTTCATGACACTTCTATCTATTGCACTTGGTAGGGTTCCAGTTTGCACAACAATACCCATTTCATTAATTTCTAATGACTATAGAATAGGACAACAATATTCACTTCATTAATACATAATTACTGCATAATAACTGAAAATATTCTCGGATGACAAGCACAGCGTGGTTCTGCCACATTACCCCCAACTACTATCCATTCACCTGTAGAGCATTTAATGTTGTTGCAACACGCTTCATCACCTTTGAATCTCGAACAAATCAACATCCAATAATCATCAAACTTGCCACAGCCACATTAAATGTTCCGCTGCACAATAGATTGTTGTTGCGGTCAATTCCATCCTTGCCAATTTGACTCTCATTATTTGCATCCAGAGTTAAAGTTCATATTTATTAATATAAATAATTGTTATTATTTAATCTATTAACTCCATATACCATAAACAACAAATAAGAAACATCTCCATGTTCCGATTTGCGATATTCGACATTCAGGAATCTGTAAAAAAAAACAATTTCTAAGAAGCAAAACTCAAAAATCCGAAATGCGATATTCGACATTCCCAAATCGAGAAATACTATCTTTTCCAAGAACCATGTTATACTCTTCGACATTTCGGATTCCAAAAATGCTAGGTGTCAGAATCCAGAAAATTCAGAAAACCTAAATACAAATACAAACATCTGCATGCTCCTATTTCCAATTGCCAATATTTCTTAATTTTGAAATAAAGATCCTATGTTTTCCAATAACAAACATGCTATGTTTTGATTATTTCCTCACAATTTATTCTGTCAAAATTTATTCTGTTTGTTCCTACTCTTTTCACCTAACTTTTTCCTCCCCAATGGAATACATGCTATAGAAAAATAAATTTTATATAATCGAAAAAGCCTCTACGGGACTAGAAGATTCGGCTTCAGATTCAAGCTTTCATATTTCAAATTTAAGTAAAAATTTCAAATTTCTAAAATAGTTATTTTATTTATTTTTAATTATAAATTCAATTAAATGGAAAATATATCAATTTCATGAACATATGGTGATAAATTCAAAGAAAATTTATAAAAAATATAAATTGGTAAATTCTGATAAATTAATTGTATTTAGTTAAAAATTGAGTTTTAAAAAAAAGCGATCAGCAATATAGATATAAGCATAAATGAAAATGAACTTGTAGTAATTTAACAATTAATTAAAAAAAATCACTAACTAACAGAAAAAGATCTCAAAACAAAAAAAAAAAACGATTCATATTAATAAAAAACATAAGATTTAACGGATTTTACAATAACAACTTCAAAACAAAACTTTCATATTTTTGCAACATAACCAGAAATTCTATCTTCCAATTTCCGATTTTGGAACATAACCAGAAATCCTATGTGTTCAAGTAGGAACATGTCGGTGTTCCTATTATTTAGTTTTTCACATTCATGTAGAGTACTAAATAAATTGCAGTTTTCAGAGACAGATAGATATTTTATACATATAAAAGTTCATTTTTCACAAATAGATTGGGGATCTATCGAATTTGTCAAAAAACACTTTTCCAAGTTATAGTTTTTATTTGCACAAAAATTGTAGCCATAAACGTCATTATTTCCCCTGTCATGGCTGGCCAAGAAAAAATCACACCATGGTGATATCAAAGCCCAGAATGGCAAGAAATGGGAAGATAAGTTGAGAGTGCTACTTCCATCATCATGAGTAATGAAATTGCAACATATTTACTTCTGATTTCCAATTTTCAATATTCATATTTAGGATATTTGGGATTCCAGTTACATCTTCCAAATCAACCTTTAGAAGTGTCTACATAATTGTATAATGACACTTGAACAAACTGGGTAATCATTTCAAGATAAAAATACTTCAGGATATAACAAATAAAAAAAACAAATAATTAATGTGCACACATGCAAATCAAGATTATTTCTTCCAACTGACTTTATAAAACTTAACAAAATCAAATTGCAAAGAACAATATCCAAAGTGTTAAAAACACACAAATTCAAACTACCCAACAACATAATGTCTATTTGTCTTCAAATGAGATTACACAGTTACGAGAATAGTTTCTATGTTTCCAATAGGGCAGAATGCCACTTGCCAAATAGATCAAAAATCTCATCCACTTCCTGAAAATGAGCACTCCTCAACTGAATTTCGGTCTTGCAAATTTTGGAAGAAATCTCCTCTTGTCTCACTTTTTTCCATTGTTTAATGAACACCTTTATCCGAGCTATTGAAGCATGAGGAGCTTTCATCCATTTCTCAATTTATTGCACTGTCAGCTGACTGATTTGTTGGATCAACTCTTTCGAATCATCAAACTCCTTTTGAACTTCTTCCAAATGAACTTGGTGCAAAGGTGCCTCATTGATAAGATCCAAAACAGGAAAACTCAAATACGTTAGAAATTTATTTGAATTTGACCACCTTTGTTCACAAACCATTTGTCCTAATTTTATTAAACTTTCAACAGAATCAGAGACACCCTCCCATGTCTAAATTACAACTTCAGTTGTTTTCAGTTGTAACTTGTTTAAATTTGGCAAGCCATCAGGTATTTCCTTAATATACTTTTTCCAACTTGTTACTTGCTCTAAAGCAACATATGTTTTTTTTATTCGATCATGGTGATCCTCAATTGTTTCAAAATGTTTTCTAAACTTGTCATACAACCCTTGCATCTCATCAAAAGAAGTATACAAATCTATCACATCCTATCGAAACTCTTCCTGCAAGTTACAGGGTACTTGTTTGAAATCCTCAGGTATCATATATAGAAAACACGACACTTTCAAACCTACTTTAGCATATTTAAAATGCTGATTGATAAGAGAAATTTTCTCTACTTCTTGCTGATTAAAAACCTCTACATTCTCAAGCTGGTGCTTCAATTCTTCAACTTTCATATTCCATTGCTCGACTCTGTCTTCATGTTCTTGTTTCAACTTACCAATTTCTTGTTGAAACCTATTTTCCGCGTCTGCTAAGTCCTGTTTCAACTTGTCTAATTCATTCTCTTTTTCACCAAAATCCAAACTTAATTGTGAAACTGTGTTAAAATTAGATCCAGCGAAAACTCCCATGGCAGTTGCTATGTCCACTTCTCCTTGAAGAATATTACTTGTATCTACCTTCCAAATAACTTGACCAAGGGCAGAAACATCTTTTCCTAACCCATGTTCCGCTTTCTTCGATCCCTTTTTAACCACAGCTTTATTTTTTTTACTCCATCAATATTTTCCCATCGATACCACTACATCTTCTACAAAATCCGCTATCACTTCTGATGATGAATTCATCTCCTGCTGGATGGTAACCAACGAATCAGTTTCCATTTGATTTATAGAAATATCTATCTTGAGTGGGGCAATATCCATAGGACTTGATACAGAGGTAAAGGTGAGTGATGTAATAAAACTAGGCATAGACAAATATTCCTTTTCAAAAATACTCATAGAGACATAAGGAATGTCATCCTCAAACAATTGGGGAATTGACAATGTAGGATAGATATTGATGAGTGAATTAACGGAAAAAGTGGGCATCTTAATAGTAGCTCCATTTATTGACAACAAATTTACCTCGGAAAAATTAACCTGGGAACATGATAAACCTAACATACTAGAAAGTGTTTGCATATTCGACATAGTTATAACAATCTCATGATCTTGTTCCACATCCATATTATCAATCTCAATCTGACCTGAAGATAAACAAATTACCTTCTCTGTAGCAGCATCTTCAACTTGAGTCTTCTCTTTCTTGGAAATTGAGTCTGCTCTTTTTGTGCTTCTACCAGTTTAGGCTGTCACATAACTTGTTTCAGTAACAGCCTGTTCTAGCCCTTTCTGCAGTCTATCTTCCATTGTACCAATACAGAAGGTGGAGGATCCTTTAAGAACATGTTTCCCTTTGTCCTTCAGTTGAGAAATAAGAGAAACAACAGAATTTGTTTCATCCTCTCTCGCTTCTTATTCTGTCTTCTCCTTTTGAAGATATTATTTTATTTTTAGTTTATCTTTCCTTTTGATACTTGTACATAATCAACTTCCTCTATGGATTAGTAATTTTATCCATTTCCTGCTTAAAATTGTTAGATCCTCGAAACATGGAATCATCGGGTTCATTTTCATGAACATATTCAAATTTCAAGTGCTCATGAGCAAAAAGATCAGCCAAATATCTGATTGGGTCATGCATTCTTTTGAATGCCTGCCCCAAGTTCATATGGCAAAAATATCATTTCCCATCGAACACTCATGATAAAGACTCTGTAGCATAAGGTTGCCAATAGTCACAGGAAATTTCGGTCAACTCTTCTTCTTATGTTTCCTCAACTTGGGTGAAATTCCATCAATAATAGTCTGATATGCAAATTCTTGAAGCACCATTCAGTTTGGAACAATTCTAGGAAGCAAGTGAACTATATTACTGCCCCAAATTATTATGTAAGAGAAAAATTGTCATACATACCAATCACCAAACAATGAAATCATTTCCCTAGCAATTTTAGAGAATGCAGGAGCATCAGATTTAAAAATATTGTAGTACATTGACCCAAGAAATAGGTCATAGAGTTCATAAATGCGAGGGATAAAATTTCCGTCCCACATATCAGTGCAATATATATGAACCGATGGAGATTTCTCAGTCCAAATCCAATTTAGAGCCGAGAAAGTAATCGATGCACAAAATGTATCCATTACAAAACCTGACATATAGAAATATGGTTTACACTTGTCGGGGGTTCTCTTATATTTTTTAATTTCCTCACGCAAATTATACGATAGAATTTGCATCGAGTTGAACGGATGACCTGTAAGCAATATATGGTTCGCAAGAGGAACCCACTTCGCTTGGAATGAAGAATAATTGGGTAAACCATATAACCTGCAAATCATAGTTCACAGCAAGGAAAAAGGTTCCTTGAACCAAGATACATGATATGCAGGAAGTGAAACAGGAATATCAAGCATTGGGTCTTGTAGCCAAGATTTCACCACTTGTTCCTAATTCAAATTGGCACGACCTTCCTCAACAAATTATGACAAGAGAAGTTTCTTGGGAGTTGGCAAAGAATAAGCCCTAGAAAATATATCTAGACAAAACCAAGCAATAACAACATTATGGATATTACAAAATATTCCTTCCTTAGAGTCTACGTGATCCAATACCCACATAACAGGGTCCGCGTAAGGCATAAATGATGTCTTGTCACCAACGCGATGGAGCTGAGAATTTTGTATCTGAAGGTATGCAAGTTGGTCATGATCAATAGAGGAGAAGTCCTCATTGTGAAAAGTAGTGTAAATTCTGGACCAGTCTATAATTAAGCTCTCAGACACATAACCACGGGTGTCAGTAAAAACACCGACATTAGGATATTTGTTTTTCTTCTCTTGAACAACACTTTTAGATATCGTATTCCTACTTGTGGTAGATACCTTCTCTGATTGAATTTTAGTAACCATGTCTAAAAACAACCTAGGCTCAAATTTACCAGAAAAAAACAATCACACGGCTAAAAATTACAGGTGTAAATGCTTAGAAAGTTACAAGTGCGACTGTTGTAATGCACAACATATGCACTATAAAAAAACCCTCACCAAAGTGAAAAAGCATGAATAACAATGGTAAAAACCCTAAATTTGAATATTAAATAAATGAAATCAAACAGCCAAAAAGAAATATCAAAATGGAGAGTAGGCAATATCAAAATATCAAAAATCAGGAATAGAGAAAGCAGACAAAATTCTGCATTTCGAGATCCACTTCGAGTCCGAAATCAAGAAAACATATACTAAAATAATACTTAGGTGGCTTCACACAAATCCCTAAATATTCCAAATTACATAAACTAAAACATTTCCTATCCTTGAATTCAAAATTGCAAAGGCCGAGAGCCGAAGCACAAGGGAAAAGTCAAGAAAAAGTTAAGATTTCCAATTCTGAACTTCGGACGCCAGAAAATTAGTGAAAATACATTAAAAATTTAACATTTGTGATTTTGAAATTCCAAAGTCCCACCACTGTGATGCACAGGATATCAACTGTAAAAAAACCCTCACCAGACTCAAAAAGCATCAATAACAATGGTAAAACCCTAAATTCAAAAATTAGGAATAGGAAATATTGACAAATTATTAACTACAAATGACAAATTACCATTCCAAAATCTACTTCCTGTTTGCAATACTCGGAAAGCGACAAAATAGATAAATCATAAATCCAGTGAAACGTCAAATTGAAAACCCGACAAACACTAACATTTGATAGACCAATTAAATTGGCAATAGGAAAACAGAGTCATCTTTCTCCTTTATGATATTTCAAACATCATAAATCCGAAATCGGGAAAACATATGTTCACTCATAACGATCAATTTTCTGATTTCCGAATTTTTTCTTTTCCATAAAAAAAATCTCGCCTAAAATGGAAAGCTATTTGTCTCCTATTTTTTTTTATCTTATTCTCTCACTATAACTATTTCTCTAACGAAAGTTTTAATTACGAAAAGACACAATATTTTTACCCCCTCAGCGTTTCTTTGCACCTCTTGGTGCAAATGCTAGTTTTAATTTATTAAAAGTATTTAATTTTTTCTATTTCTTTTTCGTATAAATGTTGCATGTAGAATATAAAGGTTTATATTATGATTTCATCAATGGTATGCTATAAAGTGGACTTATCAACACAATACAATAGATTTATACATTTAATTTTATTTTGTTAATAATTAATAATTTTGAATTATAAATAATTTAATGAAATGATTATATTTCAATTAATAAAAATATGTGTATATAAAATTATAATTTAAATATTTTTAAAATTTAGCATTTTTTATTATTAAAAAAAAAAACTAAATCACAATTATTAATTAATAACATTGCAAAATCAAATTATATTAGAAAATGTTAATCAATTTTTTTATTAAAAGCAAAAAATTAATTAATCTAAACTTATANGTTTGGTTTCGAGTAGTTTTGTAGTCCTTTGGAGTCAAGCTATCTCTTTGGGCTAGCATAGTACCAACAAAATAAAAAAAGTGGAAATCATGAACCTCTCCTATGATGGTTATCTTTTTATGAACCTTTTCCCTTTTTCCTTTTTTAAAATTTTTTCTAGTTAATTTCTAGTTTTTGCATGATTTTAATTTATTTGATGTGTGCAATATGTTCCATAAGGGGAGCGTTGAGGGATTTCTTTGTACGAATGACTTGGAGGATAGGCATTCTCCTATGAATTCACCGTTTGGGTTTCAATTTGCCAATACACATAACAATCTCTCTAATATCTGAGTAGGGCTCTCTTCGGACACTTGGGTGAAAACTAACCCTAATTCTTTTTTAGACGTTTTGTCGTCTAGTTTGCTAGATGTGAATGGAAAAAACCAAACTGGATCTCCTCAAATCTCTTCTTTAGGGGGATTGTATAATATTTTGGGTTCTCCTTTGGAATCTCTAGATGGAGTTGGACATTTACCCTTGAAAGATGATAAATGTATAGCTAAATATGAGTATTACAAGTCTTAGAGAAGGGTTAAAAATGAGAAAGTGACGAAGGGGCATTCTCTTTGCATTCTAGGAAAATAAGTCACAATGGATATGGTCTTATCTCTATCTACAAAGCATCTGTTGAGAAAATTTGATTTTGTTAAACTCACTCAAAGGGATATTCTGGAGTGGGTTAGGTTGAAATGGAAACCCATCATAAAAAACGTTCCTAGGGTTCTTATGCTAATGCCATGGGTGGATATGCTTCCGGTTTCTTTTGGAGGATTATACGAAGAAGATTGAGGAGAGGTTTTGGGTCATTGATCCTCATCCACTGGCATTCAATTTTTAACCCTTGGAAATAAAAAGTGCATAGCCGACACCTTTGGGTTATGTTATCGAGTTTCCCTCTGCATTGTTTGTGTCTTTCAGGTTTTATGGTGGTAGCTAATTCAATTAGAATATTTATTCCGATGGAGGAAGAACACCTTCTAGCCTCTAAAAGGAAAAATACCCGTATGTTAGTGGAAATTGATGTTGAGGAAGGTCTTCCAGAAGAAGTGGAATTCATTTGGGATGGTGGATTCTTTATACAGTGACTGGATTAATGGAAAATTTTGTTCCAATGTGATAAGTGCAGGAAGACAGGACATGTCAAAGCCAATTGTCCTAATGAACGGTTTGGTATTTTGGAGGTGGATATGCAGAATTACCCTATTGATGAAGTTGAAGAAGTCATGGATTCTGATCTAAAATTTTCCATCTCGTTGGATGCTTCTCTAGCATCTGAGTTTCTAGGTAAGTTTTGCAATTCTATCCTGGTGCTTAATAAATTTACATCATTAGAAGATATTTCAAAATCCTTTTTTTATATAGTATAGAGATAGATGAAGGGTTTGAAAAGGAAAATTATGAGATTTATGAAGGTTTTTAGGAAGGGAAGGATAAAACCCCCTCTCTTATACTGGCTATGAAAGTGAAGATGGGTTTGGAGGAAAGATCTAATTATTTGGGGGAAAATGATCAAGGCTTGATTGTATTAGAGGATTTTCTTGGAGGAGGAAATTGTGACTCAAATGGAAGGGCATTAATTTCTGAGGTGGAGGCCTTTCTTGAGGATGAAAAAAAAACTATTTCCCTAAATGAGGAAATAGTTGTTAATATGGGTTTACCTAATACTCTTTTTAAATGTTTCCTTGGTTCTCTTTTGGAACAATCACAGAGTTTACCTTCAATTCTATTGAACAAGTAGTTTCTGTGAATCCTTTGGCTATTGTTATTTCCCATTTGTCTCTTCCATATACTCTTGATCCCTATACTTTTAAAGATTTCCCTAATTTATAGGAATCAATAGCCAAAAATCCTATTCCAAATTACTATTGCATTTCATATGGGAAACCTGATACTTTTCCTATTTCTTCGATTAAAATGAAAAAATGTGACTATTAGAAAACCTCCACGAAATAAGAAAAGAGGCAAATATCCTTTGGAGGCAGAGTTTTAACCTCTCTTCTATAATCCTAGGGTTACTTTCCTTTTCCATATAGATCTTGGATCTTCTTTAGAGGATCTTTTATATACTGAAATTGGGGTTCTTAGAGAGGATGCATCTCATAACATGGGTTCACAATGAAAATTGTATCCTTCAACATAAGAGGGCTAGGAAGCTCTCCCAAAAGAGTTACCTTGAAGATATTGTTTGATTATGTTAATCCAGCTAGTTTATTATTGCATGAGACTATGGCTTCTTGCTCGGTTGCATGTGATTTATTTCTTGAGATCAAGCCATCATGAAAATGTTGTGATGATTGATGCTTCAGTTTTATTCTGGGGTCACCTTCTGACATGGGACCCTGTTTGTGCTTATTTGAGTTCCTTTGGTACAATTGTAGAACTTATGGTAAAAGGGAATATCAAGGGTTTTGAGTCCTCCAATAGGATTCTTAACGTTTATGAGCCTTATAATCATTGGCCAGAATTTTGGGAGAATGCTGACAGGGCCAATATTATTCAAGATAATTGTTTGATTTTGGTCGGTGATATTAATTTTACCCTATCTTGAAATGAAGTGTGGGGTGTTGGTAAAGCCATTTATCCATTATCAAGTTTTTTAAGGTTTCCCTTTGAAAATTTAGGTTTGGTTGATATTGTCCCAAATATATTGGTTCCAACATGGTCTAATGGGAGATTTGGTTCAACAGGTACTGCTAAATGATTGGATACATTTATGATGGCTGACCATTTATGCTGTTCTTTGGTTCATTATATAGCTTGGTCGATTCCCATTGGGGTATCGAATCATAAAGGAATTATCCTTTAGTTAGAGTGTGATAAGATATTAATACAATATCCTTTTAATTTTAATCATTGTTGGTTCGATTATTACTCTTTTTGTAATTTTTTCAAAGAAAAATGGAGGATTTTGTCACTTTCAGTTTTGATACCATCTATGGTTTGTTTTGTTAAAAAAACTTCTCTGCTTAGATAAGAAGTTATAAAATGGGAAAAAGAAAAGAAAGTTGAGAATTCAATGGATCTAGAATTGATAGAATTGGAACTCTACAATCTTCAGGGGGAGGTGGATGATGATTATTTCTTAGCAGCAAGAAAGGATAGACTTATTTAGCTTCAGACTCATAGGGATAACATTTTAAGATGGTTCGAGAAAACTTGGCATCTTAAAAGCAGAGCTTTTTGGATTGAATATGGGGATAATAATACTAATTATTTTCATATATTTGTGAAGCCAAGAAGGATCACTAACTCTATATGGGATCTCAATTCAAGTAATGGAGAGGTAATAAATGATCAGAACTCTTTGAAAGGGGTTGTTTTCAGTTTTTTCAAACATATTTACAAGAAGGATGTTTCTACTAATCTAGAACATCAATTAAAGCTTATAAAAAAAGATCCTAATTTTTTTAACGAGGAGAGACAACAGATTGGAGATGAAGTGAAGATAGATCAAGTAAGATAAGTTTTATCACAAATTTCTAAGGCTAAAATCCTAGGTCCCGATGGTTAGCCGGTAGAATTATTTTTGCATTTCTTTGACATGTTGGGTCAAGAGTTGACAAGAGTGGTTAATGAGTCATGCTCCTTATTTTCTAAAATATACATATATTGATCTTATACCTAAAAGGGATAAGCTGGAGACTTTTAATGTTTATCATCCAATAACTTTGTGCAATATGACCTATGAAATCATAATAAAATATATTGTAAATTGAATCAAATTGGCATTGGATAGATGCATTTCGAAAAAATAGTTTGGGTTCTTACCCAATAGACAGATATTGGATGCAATTGGCACTGCACAAGAATGCTTACATTTGATAAAATATAAAAAAATTCAAGCTTTCTGAAGGTAGATTTGGTAAAAGCCTATGACAGGGTGGATTGGTCTTTTCTACATTTTATCCTTATTCAAATTGGTCTTCCTTATGAGGTTCCTAGGTGGATTATGGCATGCATATTGTCAGAAAACTATGCTATCTTGATTAATGGATCCCCCACTACCTTATTTAATAGTAGCAGAGGGATCAAGAAGGGATTCCCACTTTCTTCACTTTTGTTTTTATTGGTGATCAAAGGGCTCAACCTACTTATTTCAAAAGCTTAGAAGGAGAAAAAATTAAATGTTTAAGAATCTCTTCTTCTCTATTTATTTCTCACCTACTGTTTCATTCCTTTGTTCAATAACTAGGATGGAGATTAGTGCGCAAAAATATCATTTTTCTTACAACCGTGATGATACTATGATTATGTGAATAAATTGCATCTATTTGTTTTTCAAAATGACAATGGTTGGTGAAGGGTTGAAGTATCTAGGATATTATCTTAAACCGAACTCTTATCCCAGAAGTTTCTTGCTAATGCTTGAATGGAAAAAAATTATAGTGGCTCTTTCTCAAGTGGGCATTAGATTAAGTGATATTTAGGATTTGATTGTCTGGGAAAAACACAAAGAATATGGGGAAGTTACTACCAAATTGGTGTATAATTCTTGTTTGGAGATGTTGTAAGGCTACAAAACAATCTGGTGGGAAAAGAGCTTTTGGCGAAAGAACATTCTCTTAAATATTAAATGTTTTATCTAGCTAGTGTTATATAATAAAATACTTGGGAAAATTTGCAGAAACATGGGTTTAGTGGTCCAAGCCTTTGTTATATTTGTTGGAAGGACTTGGAAACTGTCTCTCATCTCTTTTGTCAATGTTGAGTTTTCATTTCTGTTTGAGAAGAACTTTGTAAAATATTATCTCTACAGGAGAGTTAGGGTATGGGAATATTTGAAGACTATATATCTGCATTGTTAAAAAAGAATACTTAATATAAGAATCTCCCTTTTTTGTTATATGGGAAATATGGAAAATGAGAAATAAACACATCTTTCAGAATACTACAACTCCTTTGCATCATATATGTGCCAAAATCGTAGCTACCTTAAAAGAATGGGAAAAGGAAATTAAAATTAAGAAGATGGTGGTATGGTACATTGTAGCCCCTTTTTGGCTGAGGATTCTTCGATTGGTTTCTTTGATGGGGCGTAAGTAGATGGGTGGTGTGGTACATGAATGTTTCTCAATATCAAAAGGGTCATTATTTCAGATTGTGGATGGGTGATGGAAGTAGATCAAACACTCATGTTGAACTCCTTTCTATTTGGGGTTTACTTTGGTTTGCAAGGAAGTGGGGTTATATGGATTTAAGGGTTCTTGTTGATTCTAAGGTCATTTTAGATTGGGAAATTGGTATTTCTTCCTTAAAGTCCATTTTATTCAGCATTGGATGGCTCAGGTTAAGATCTTGATTTAGGAGTTTGATTTGATCTCTTTTGGCCATATCTACTGTGTCTACAACTTGGAAGCTGGCATTCTCTCAAAAAGGTGATTGGTGATATCAATGGGATGCTCCTCTTTGAGGAATTTCTTAACGTGGATCTTATATATCCCGGCCATTATTATGTGTTCTGAGTTTCATCTTGTTTTTTGACAAATTTCCCAGTTAGCTATATTAGAATTTTTGTGTGATTGGTATAGTACTGAAGAGGTAGTCTTTTTGGTTGATTCCTCAATAAAATGTCACAATATGAAGGGTTTTATAAAAAATTGAAAGTAGGTTTTTTGTTAAAGCAAAACTCTCCATATTTTAATGAGATTAAAACTACTTGATATAATCGAATCGTATATATAACTTTGATTTAACATAAATAACAAATTGAAAATTTTTACATACATATATACATATATACATACTTCTCATTTTCTCATTTACTAAGATACATTCCAAAAATTTCTTGATAAAATGCAGTATTATTGCAATTTGAATATTATGTTGAGAGCGATGAGCAATTACCAAACTATTCACCATCCGAATTTTCTATATACTGGATATGACAATTCCAAAGTAACCAACATTAGGATTTTGTCATAAGCATGTGAAGATCTTAGGATTAAATCTCATATAAAATAAATAATAATATGTATCACTACTAGATTCTTCATTGTAAAGAATGAGTTAAGAACATCATTAGCCTCTTTTAATTATATTTTGTATTCTTGAAAGTGGGCATTGCTTCGTACAACCCACATCCTTATGTCGGTTCTTCGATCATATTTGGTAGAATAATTTTTTTAATCATTGCACTACATTAAAAGCTTTATTAATGGTAACTATACACTTGAAAATTACATAAATATATTCTATTGCTACGTATTGTCGATTTGCCACTTTTGTTTTATTATACTTGACTTTGTAACTTGCTATTATTTAATAATTAATTTCAGACATTACGATTAACTTAATATTATTTAATAACTAATTTCCATTTATTTAATTTTATGTCTATCACACTTACTTTAGTAATTGAGAGTAACTTTTTAAAATACTTTATATTTTTAAAATTTAAAATTTCATATAATTTTTAAAAATTATAATTTTTATATTTGATCTCTATAAATATGGAAATTACATTTATAATGTTTATTTATATCTAAAAGATATAAAATTAGCACAACTACTTAATTTGTGGTCAATGTACGTCGCTAAGCCACTAGTCAATTTTGAAGCTCAATGGACGTAAAAATAAATTTAAAGCATCAATTGAACAAACAAAAAGTCCTATAAGCATAAGAATTTAAAACGTGACTAATGGTTCCAATTAACCATTTAACTAAGCCCATTTAAATCTTAATCAAGATGCATTTAAACATAACAAGATACGACGAGCATGAAATGAATCTTCGTTGTACTCTTGTTACGCTTAGGTTAATCTTGTTAATCCACTCAATGAAGCTAAAAAATATGAGATATTAACGCCTATCGACGACGTATTTATTGAATACCACCACTAATTGCTAGATTCTCCTTTCAACACTTGGAAGAGAAACCTCAAATATCTGTTTTGTCAATGATAGTTTGAGTTCTTTGCAGGGTTTGCCTCTTTTTTTGTGTTAGAATTGGCATGTATTATAGATTTTATAGAGATAGGGTCAAATTTAGTAAATAACATGGATTTGAATATGATATTATTTGTTGTTATCTATATGGCCAATAATATACAGAGATCCAAGAATATATATATTTTAAAATATTTTTTTTGTAGAATTTTTTGTCTTAAAAAAATGAAAGATAGTTTAACTGCTAGTTAGAAAAGAGATTATTAATACATTAAAATTCGGTGAAAACCAAATTTCAATTAGATTACAATTTTTCAAGGTGAAATTTGGAATATTGAAATACTTGGTGGAAAAAGACAAAATGAAGATATGCATGAGATACTATTTCATTAATATGATACACATATTGATACAATGAATATGATCTTTGGTTTCATCTTCTAAGAAGTCTCTTGGATTCCACTATGCTCTTCCTATTCACCTATAGCCTTGTCCTTCACATGAATAGTATAATAATACAATGTAATTTTACCATACCCCTAAAGACTAGGTTTCCAACATCCCCCCCTTAATCCACCACTAATTCCTAGAATGCTGCCACTAATTCCCTAACTCGAATAAGAGAAACCAACAATATGTGTTTTGTCAAGGATAGTTTGAGTTCTTTGTGAGGTTCTATCTGTTTTTATGTTCGAATTGAGATGTATTTATATTTTATAAAAAGAGAATCGAATTGAGTAGATCAACATAGATCTTGGACATCTTAAACCTGGATTTATTAAACACCATGACCGATCTGATTTCTTGAGGTGTAATTTTTTTTTAATGTGTAAAATTTAAAATAAATTTACACCTCAAGAATTTTTATTTTTATTTTAAGATTTGACATAAATTTTTTTAATTACTTTTTATTTTTCATGAGTTATGAACCTATATGAAATTTTTTAATTATTTATTTTTATTTTTATTTTTTGGGAACATTATGTTACATAATGTCAAGTGACAACATCTCGCCCATAGTAGGATGAGAGCACATCACTTATATTGGTTCAATAACCTATATTTGAATATAATAGTGTGTGTGTGTGTTAGAAAAGAGATTGTTAATACATTAAAAATTAAGTGAAAGACAAATTTTAATAAGATTACAATTTCTCAAGGTGAAATTCATAATAGTGAAAATTTTAAGATTGTATAGTAATACAATGAATATGACCTTTGTTTTCATCTTCCAAGAAGTCTCTTCACTCCACTATGGTATTCCTATTGACCTATATCCTTCGCCTTCACATGAATAGTAATAATAATACAATGTACTTTTACCCTACCCCTAAGGATTAGGTTTCCAACGTTCCTCTCCCTTAATTTGAAGCACATCTAAATGGGTGTTTATGATTCCAAGAATTATTTTCAAAGAGAACTAAATTAGAGAAGTGAAAACTACCAATTACTAGAATTTCCAGTATGATTGTTTGACAAGTTGGTGAAGATGTAGTATCACTTAAGTGCCATTTGAATTGGTGGTTTTGGGATGAACATAAACTAATAGCTATATGGTTTCTTAGGATGATCACAAAGCAATAGCTATAAAATGGTGATGTATTTTACTAAATAGTTTCTCTATATGACCACAGACCAAAGGTTAGATGGTGGTTTAGGATGACCACAAACCAATAGCTAGTAGAAGATAATGTCTTCTATTAAGTTTTGGTTTAGGATGATCACAAGCCAAAATTTAGTAGAGGTGTATGTATTTTTCTAAATGGTGGTGTAGGATGACTAGAAACCAAAGGATACTCTAAAACATGGATCTAACTCTATCTCCTGGCTATAGATCTGACTCTCTCTATAGCTCTAGCCTTACACTTTGGTTATTAGATTCAGTTATGGTTATATATTAGGATAACTTGTTCATGCAGACACAAAAATATACTTATTGAGTGATCTATTTAATTGATAAGGTTTCTAAACTTGAATCCTAGCTACCAATCCATGATATTCCCCCTTGTCAAGTACATGATGAGAAGGAGTAAGACCTTCTACTACAAGATGTGTTAATACTTGAGACTAAATTCATGAGTATGACTAAGATATATTTTTTTTTGTCAATGACCATTGACATATATTGATCCACCCATAGTGAATATATATTCTTGTAGGTTTGTTTAGTGTTCAACATCTATCTCAAGAATGATTATTGTTCCCACCATGCTGGAAAGGATGGATATCAAGACATGATCATTCATCTAGCCAATTCGATGACAATGTTGGCACTAATGCAAAATTGGAATAGATGGAGATGGATCTTTTTTAAGGAATATATAACTTTGAAATTATATTGGTTTGTAATAATCTAGAATATGAAAGCTCACTTCCTTTTACATATACAATATATACTATGTGTTTGTTTTTTATGATTTCTTCCTGAGCTTTCATGACATGCTTAGAAATATAAATCTAATCATGTTCATGGTAAATTTCATCATATGCATTTAGTGTTGTTTTACTAAGTTGATCATGTGCTAATTGCTGACATGAATCGTTATCAAATTCGAAAAATAGGGTTATTATGATCAAGAACATAGTTTAAAATTTTGATTTCTTACTTGTATTTAATCATGTTTTTGCTTTGATTGAGTTTGAAGAAGTTTCACTTTTTCTTTTAAATCTTGTAAACAAGTCAACAAAGATTGAAGAGTTGTTTTATTGATTGTGAATGTATAAGGAATAGTGGTGAGTATTAGTGTGTTTATTAAATATAATAGTACTTTAGTTTGACCAATTTTAAAGGATCATTGAGACATGAGCGAGAATCTTAAAACTATCATACATGACACCATGCACACAAGGAAGCGACTGACATGTAATGACAAATGGATCTATGTTTTTCAATATACCAATCAATGTCAGGTTTCTAACTTTATATGATGTTGATCTATATATATTGATGTACCTCGCAAACTAGACAACCTTTACTTAAATGATTTTTTGTGTATGTGTAAGTTTGAATGATTTCCTAGTGAAATCCAAAACCAAGGTGTGTGATGTCAACCAACAAAACTACTTGCAAACATCCCTATCAAGAACTCAAATTCTATTGCTATCATCCTTCTTCCATGCTTTAAATTGTCAATGCTAAAATGGGATGGCACTTTGCTTATTTAATTTGCTTAGAAGACTATTGAACCGGGACTAATTAATCCCTTAAATAGAATGACAAGGAAAGGGTTTACCTATTACCACTATTATTCATGCATATAATTATACCCAATGAAATAATTAGTTTGCTACAAGAAAATGCTAGTTGAAAGAATTCAATCCAATGAACCAATTTAATATAATGATCTAATGTAAAATATATTGAATATACATTTCCTTGAAGACACTGCTTCTCCATATTTGATAAATATATGAATGTCCTAAGACAAAGTCACATGTTATTAATGTTGTATCTCTGCAGGCTCTCTCTAGCTTGATATATATGAGTGTATGTGTGTGTGTGAGAGAGAGACAAATACAAAACATTTCTCTCTTTCTTGATGACTTCCACTTGAACATAAAGTTTCACAAGGAATCTTGCAGAAGACAATGGTCAATGAACACATGATTTGAATTAATTGCTTGCAAGCAAGGATTATCATATATAGAATACACAACCAAGTTAGGAAAAGTAATGACCATCAATAGAATGCATAGTGGTTCTTTATGGAGTGAAAAAACAATAAGAAACACACACACACAACTCCAATTTTCAATAAAAGCGAAGTCATACCCAAACAACCAACAACTTAAGTCATAAGAAAAATCCACAAAGATCCAAATGATTTGGATTCAAGAGTTATGATAGAAGCAATAAATGAGTTGATCAAACAAGTAATGTGTCCATTGTTTTTAGATAGCGCTTAAAGAAAACAACCAACCACAATTAAAAAACACTTACCAAGTAAAGAATTTGTGCAACAAGTTTTAACATGTTTGTAAAACCTTCCTCACACAAATTCAACAAATTATGTCCTTCTCAATAGTAAAAAAAATTACATGGGAGGATGTATGATGTGAAGGTGGCTTCAATAATCACTAAGTTGGCGCAATAGAAATACTTCTTAACAATAAAATTAACACCCCCGAGGATGATGGCATGAAAAAATATCTCTTTTTTTCCCGCAACATGAAGACCGAAGTCTAGAACAAATTGAGCGGTTCGATCTCTCACCAGACCACTGCTTCCACAAAGGAAGGAGTATGTGAAGACAAGGGTTTCCTTAAAGAATTCAAGATCAAAACTACTTAAGGGCCCAAACCTATTTTCCACGAGTCCTGTAGTGGAAAGAATGCTTATCATTCATATTAATCCTGGAAATTAAAGTAAAGATGCCTGAAAAACTAAGTAAAGTGGTTTTTTTTAAGAAGATAATCAAAATCCAGAAAAAATATTAATCCCACATTCATTATTAGTGATTGGGATCACACAACTCAATTCTATATAATAAACGAATACAAGGTGAAGAAGGGACGACAAAGAAAAAATCAAATGCATGCTGAAGAATTGGAAGGCTATGTAGATTCTTTTTTTCACATCAAGTTTTTGGTGATCATTAGCATAAACGGAGAAGGATGGTTTAGAGTAAAGGAGAAAGCAATTCACCTATATAATTGGTTTGCAATCACTTTCTTACTATTTTCAATATGATGCAATTCTAGTTTCCCCCAAAATTTGAGATTGAATGTTTGTATTTTCATATATTTTGATCAAGATTTCGTAGATAGTTTTAAAGTTTTTTCAAAGTTTTCAAGAGCTAGAGGTAAGGAACTAGCAAGCAAGTTGCATATGGAGGCCTAAAGGCCATGGATGCTCAAGCAAGGGGATCTTCTGCGAATGACACACTGCAATAGGTTATATCCTTTCTTTATCTACTCTCTACTCTTTGAAAAAGATTAGGAATATTAAGAAACTTTCAATTTATTTCATGTATTTCTTTCTATCAGGACTCACCCTCTATAGTAAAGGATAGAGAATGTTGTAGATACATCTCTGTAGCGATCTCTACTAACATAATAGTGACCATACTGAGGACTTCAGGTTTAATTTATTGGTTTCTTGATTATTTTCCTCATTAATTGGGGTTTCTTTCCTTTATATATTTCCATTTATGCTTAATATTTGTCCTTAGACACCTTGATTAATCTTAGGAGTCTACATTTGACCTAGATCAACCTATAGACTATCAAATTTTTTGAAAATTTGAGTGAGATATTTGGTTTCTTGGAAATACATGGGTGAAATTTATGTAAATTCGTATATTCCCTCAATAATAATCAAGTGCATGCTAGGTAAAGTTGTGTATTTCTTGGAAAACGTAAGTGTAGACCATACATAGTCGTGTTTTGCGTAGAGTGGTAATTTTGGGCATAAAATCCTCCTTTCTTGACTGTTTTGAGTGATTTTTTTTATATGGTTATATTAGGAATATATATATTTGATTTAATAGACCATTTCATATAATTTGGTTGATATTTGAGTATTTTTTAAAGATTTGAAATATTTGTGTGTTTACTAGCTTGAAAATTGTCAAAAAACTAGGAATTGGAAATCATTGTTTTAGGCCTATATTTAGGCATGATTTTGAAATTTGAATACTTGTATATAATGGTAGAGAAATGTTAGGACATATCACGACAATATTTGAATAATTTAAGGTCAATTTCACTTGAATTTGGAAGTCTTAGAAACCTCCTTAAAAATCTAGGAAAATCACTTGAATTAGTAAATTTTTTAGTTTTGTTCAAGTTTTTCATTAAAAGATTGCTCATATCTGAATGTTTAGGACATATATACCATTTATATCCTTTATTTGAAAATTAATGTCTGATATTTTCTTTGATTTGGTCACTTCAATGACTTGTTTGCATAAGAAAATTGTCAAAAAATTGAAGAACATGACACATTGTTTCGATTTATGAACCTTTAGGCCATGAATTTTGAGTTGCATGAACTTGATGACCTGAAACACAACATGAAATAAGAAATAAGAAAAAAATACATCCATCAATTAAATCACAATCACAAAAAATTAAAAAAAAAATGGACCTCTCACTTAAGATAAATTCGGAAAATTTTCGTCCAAAACATAAGAAAATCGCTTGAACAAGTAAATTTTTATTTTGGATAGACTAATTTTATTGAAACACAATTAGAAGAGTTTGTTTGTATTTCTCAAAATTATTGACATAGGTTGTGTTCGAGCCCTACATATCATATTCACTCGAACTTTGGGTGATCCTGTGAAATAGAAATAGGGATCTCAAGTGTAATAGTCTAGTATTATTTTTTAGAATAATTTTGAGTCCTGTGTATCCTCTTCACTTGCACTTTCAAGTGGTTCTGTGAACTATAAACATGGATCTCAAGTGTAATAGTGTATATTTTTTTGTTGAAGTGTATCTTTTCTTAGCTTTGTGTATCCTCTTCACTTTCACTTTCGAGTGGTCCTATGAATGAGAAACATAGATATCAAGTGTAATAGTGGTTTTCCTAATATTTCTAAAGGTATTTGCGTATCCTCTTCACTCACACTTTTGGGAAATCTTGTGAATGAGAGACAATGATCCCCTGTGTAAAGATTTGGAAGAACTTTTATGTCAAGTTAATTGTTGAACAAACCTTAAAAATTTATTCAAATAAAAAAAAATTGCTTCGAAAAACCTCAAAGACTCATTAAATTTTTTTGCATCACTTTTTTCAAGCCATTGAATATTCTACTTGATTGAGGGAAATTTGTTTTTAAACATTTGAAAAGTGGGAAATACATGCATGTTAGAAAGATTGTCAAAGAAATCTCTTACCTTGATTTTAGTGTAAAGAATTCATTGAATGAAAAGATTGATTTAAAGCATATGTGCATTGGATTGGTTCAGTATTGTGAGTCGCACCACCATTAGTTTCACCAGTATCAGTTTGACCACCACTCCTTGAAACTAACCAAATTACCTTTAAAATCAATGCTTAATTTAAAATCAATCAAGATTCTATTTTTGATATCACCAACAATATTAGGCTAGGGATTTGGATTAAGATGGTGATTTAACACTCCAAGACCACATAAATTTGAAACTAGTATTGATTAAAGAGAAATAATATACATTAGTAGAAAATAGTGCATGTCAAGAAAGCGCTTCTAACACATGCGTTAAGAAAGAGGTAAATTTGAATTAGTAAGGGTGTTACCCCCACTCTTTCTTATTTGGTGGGATATTAGCACATTACAGTATTTCAATTAAGTGAAAAGTGCTCGGGGTGACATCACATTCTTGCGATATCTATTCTATGTGAGTTATCATAGACTGACGAATGTTCTTCCTAGCCATTGATTGTGAACTAGTAACCATAGTTTCTTTTCCTATGGCATCCATCACATAGGATTTTGTGAGTGTGGGAAACTTTCAATACTTGAGATAGACACAAGGTTGTTTCAACTCCTTGGGAGGATGAGTATCCAAGAGCTAACACTTTCACCTTTGGTGATTGAATAAAAATGGAATTGTTTCTCATACCTTCACTATTTAATAATTTTTGAGGCATGATGTCCCTTAAGAGCTACTAGTTTTGGAAGGCCCTATAAATACAACATTTCACCAAACCTCGGTTTTTTGGAAAGAAGTTTGCTTGTTCAATTCCTTAGGACATTTTTAGTGGTGTGGGCACTTTTATTTTTGTTGGATTCTAGATTTACTTTAGGAAATTTTTAATACATTTTATACATATTTCAATTTTAAAAAATAAAACGTAAAAGTGGTTTCTCTCCCGACCCTCCATTCATGGCAGCAACGAGGTGAGTCACCGGAACTTAAAGGACCCAACTAAACATGAAGAAGAATACAAAAGCAAAACTCATGTGACTTTGAGACTGAACCATTTTTAAGTTCAATTAACAATAATAGAGAATAACAACATAAACCTAATCCTGAACCATCTGTAGAAATAGTTGATAATCTTTCTCCACTTGAAGTTGAAACATTGGAAAACCATACAGCTGAAACTGCTAATCCATCTTTGAATCTTTCAGACCCAGTAATACTTACTGGTAAGAGAATCGTTGGATAACATTTTCCCTCTTTTCACATAATTTAATAACATGCAAAATACTACACTTAACCCTCTTCTTTGAAAGCTCTATGATGCATACCAGTGCAACCCAAAATGGTGGTTGGACGAGGTAATACCTCCAATTTGACCCTAATGTCAATCCCAATAGTTAACGTACCTGTAAATTGCATGAGTTAAACCATCACTTCAGTGCTAGTTGGTATAGTTCTAAGTTTGAAATATTGGAAGTACATCCACTTCATATACAGGTATCCCTACTGGAAGGTGCACCTTACCAAATATGGGTTTCTCGTATGGTGGGGCTCATCAAGGTCAAAACATACAAGGAATTAATTTGAATCCTTTTGGCCAACCCAATACTTATATAGGTTCTAATTTTGGGGGAAACCCTTTACCATGGAAGGTGAATATTCCTGGCAGAAATAATGCATCCTAGAACATAAATGCCAATTGGAGTAATCATCCAAAAATGAGTGGAAATGTTTCATGTGGTTATCCTCCTACTAATCCTAGCAGAATGTCTAGGGAAAAACCTACACCCCAAACAACCACTATGTCAGGGGGCAATCCACCTATCAATCCTATCCCAAACATGAGTGGTATGGGTCTTGGAAGTAACCAATCTTCCAGGAGCCTATCCCCATAGGGGGGAAATCCACCTTGGAATGTTTCTCAAGTACAAGGACAATACCCATGGAATGGTCAAATATGAGGAAACTATTAACCTTGTTGGAGTCCACATCCACAAGGGGGAAATTCACCTTTCAATACCATCTCGCCATGGAATGGACAATCTCTTTGGGTTCCTCCTTTTTAAGGAGGAAATTGACCTTGGAACGTTAACCAAACCCTAGGCCGATGGAACTATCAATTTCCACTCATGTACCAAACATCTATGATGACACCTATAATATCACCATTTTTAGACACATTGAATCTACCGAATCTATCCCGGCTGATCAATGATCATGTTCTACATATGAATGGATGGCAAACCATACCAACCAAGGTTCCTTCGAACATACCCCAATTTGATGGAATACTAGGGGATGATCCATCAAATCACGTGATGAAATCTCATTTATGTTGTTCATCCAATTCCCTAGTTGATGATATTATTAGGTTGATATTGTTTCAACTAACCCTCATGGTAATCTCTATGAAATGGTACATTGAATTTCCTCGTAATACATTCCCTGACTTTTCATCTTTAGCCATGGTATTTTTTACACACTTTCAATTACCTATCTGCTATGAGTTGGATACTGAAATTTTGACTTCACTTAGGCACTCCATTTCTACTCACATATATGAATACATACATGAGTATAGGAGACACTGAAGGCTTATTAAATCAGAAATCCTATATCAATTCTTATCAGACTAGTTTGTGAAATCCCTATTGCCTACTCTTTCCAAAGATGTATCGATGTCAGGAGCCATGACCGAAGACAAAATCATTCGAACTGCCAAACAATGGATTTGATATATTCACAATTTGGCACACTTTATGATTTAATACCTCATGCTATGAGACCCGTGTCCGATCCATCTAGCCCACCGAAAGGACCTCATGGCGATGGTATGAATGGTTATATCAGTCAAATTTATTGACATACCCAACAAATGGGACAAGTATCTGCTCAAACTTCTCAACCCACAACTGGCCAGGAAAACCAACAACCCACAAAGCCCCAAACTTCAGAAATCCTCACAGTCCAAGACAAGAACCAAAAAGGAAAAAAAAAGAAACAAAAGAAAAAGAAAAATGCTAATTCTGGGACAAGAGATGCACCGAAAATGAACAATCAATCAGAAGGAAATCAGGAGAAATGGAAAAACATATATCCTTGGAAAATATGACAAGGAGATCATCCTACTCACCTATGCCCTCATATGGATGACATTCATCAAATGTTGTATCAACGCAATGGGCCACAACAACCTATTGTTTTGACTCAACCTTTTCGACAACAACAACAAATGGTTACCTCCACAAGAGGGAAACTAGACAAACCCTTCACAAGGGGGAAATCCACCCATTGCCAACATATTTGGATTAGGTCATGAGGTTAATATTCATATAGGGGATCATTATTATGATACACCACCTAGTGTTTTAGACCCATCAGGATCACAACCAAATGGTTCTCTTAGCATCAAGAAACCAACCATTAACATAGTGCCTCGACCTCGCAAATGGGTTCTAAATAAAACAAATCATAATCCTAATGCGATAGCAACTCAAAAATATAATATAGTGGAAGAATTAGCTCAAACACCTTGTGCCATGTCATCCTTGGAGGCAAGGATAATTTTAGGGGCGAATTTTAGCCCAGTGGACTATTTTTCCATGTTTTTCTCCCAAAAAAGATTCGCCATTTTGCATTTTTTGAAGCCCTATTTTGCCTAATTTTGATGGGGTAAAAATTTTTCACCCTAAAAATCGCCAAATTATTATATAAACTATATAAAATCCTTGGAAATTAAAATATTTTTTGAAAAATATCGCCAATCATTTTATAGTTGGCGTTTTAAGAACTGGTAATATTCGCCAACGTTTATACAATTTTAAATAAGTATGGTTCCTTACAAAGTTGTCCAACTCATCCCTGCTTGGAGGTATTACAAAGTTGTCCAACTTAGAGAAAAAACTAGTATCTTCCATTGGCACAATCAATCTGAATGATATTGGTTTTATAACCTTTGAATTAAGAAAATAAACATGTAGGCTTCCATCACATATCACTTTTTAGATCAAAGTGCTATCACATGGGATGAATATTTTTCAAATTATTATAGAAAAAGGAGCCTCTACTTATGTCATGTCATTAGGATGTTTGAAATATTTATGATCACTCGGTTTAACACCATCCCACAAAATACTCAAATCATTTTACAGACATTTGTTCCCACCTCATGGACTTATTATGGCTTGCCCAATTGAATTTGGAGGTAAAACAATTCAATTGTATGTCGAGGTAGTGGATGCACCCATAGATTACAATATTCTATTGGGATGTAGTTGGATACATGCAATCATGACGATAGTATCTTCAGTATTTCAAGTAATTTGGTTCCCCCTCCAAGAGAATATTATTGGAATCAATCAGTTAGATTATTGCACACCTGAAAATGTTATCCACTTAAATGTACCTTTTGTGGGGAATTCAAAGACAATGATTCAAGATGTGGGATTTGGGATGTTCAAAGACTCTTTCCTCATTAGAACGTTCACAATCCCATCACCAACATCTATCCCTGAAATTGCTCTAGTTTTCACCATTACATCAAAAGTCTACTTTCCTTTAACCGCTTTTACCAAATCCACTACAACGATGGGTTCCACTTCATCAGGTGGAACTACGGTAGAGGAAATCCAAGTTCAAACTAGTGAAGGAAAGGAAATACATTCATAAAACTTCATGAAACTATGAGTAACACAGCTTTTTCTTCTATAGAGATGTCATATCAAGCACTTCAAATGGATTCAACAAACTTGGATCAAAGTCCTTCTCCAAAGGAGGAATATGATCTATACACATCGCCTGTGTGGGCTATCGATACTCCCAACACTCATGACCTCTTGGATCATACATTTTCATTTGATGAAGCCATCCTAAAATTCGTGACTATCTCAGAATGACCCTGGGAGGACATGCATCATCGATCACCATTTCTTTCTAAACCAAATTCATTAGAAGTCAAACCTAAATTTTTTTACCTTGATGATGATATGGAAAGGTACCGATTCCCTTTCCACACTGTTGAGGCCTGGAAATTCGCAGGAAACAACAGCAAGGGATTCTCCCCAGTCAACGTTCCCAACTAGCCAGTGACTGTTTGGTGTAGGGAATCCATCCGGTTTGCGGTTCGACTACCATAGGTCAAGTAACAAAAACAAAGGGTTTTACCGGTTGCAGCCTATTCCACCGTATATATTTTGTATTTTTTGACTTAAGTATGATATGCAAGTGGCTATCTAAGATGCAGATTGATAAATAATGCAAGGAGTGGTCACAATGTGATGCATAGGTTCTTACCTCTCGTCTTAGACTCTCTCACATCTAAATCACACACAACTAGAAAAACACCACTAACTAAGCTGTCCCTAGGGAGCAAGATATTAATTAATGAGTAATGTAATACTGTTCACATGTTAAGATAAATCATAGATAGCTGTTCTTAGAATCAAAACACATAAACATGAATAAAGATATACACGACAAGATAGCTCATCAATCGTTAAAACCTCCATTACTCATAGTGGAAATTATCACAGAATAAACTAGAGAACATTCAAATAAGAAAATAGGTTCAGAAAATTAGAACGCTCTCACAATTAATGAAACACAGTTGAAAATGAAATAGTTCCTCTTTAACATTGTTCATTTTATCACATTCAAACATTCCACACAACACCTTCTCCAACAGGAAAAATTTGTAATTTATTATTGTAAAACAAAGTAGTTCCTCTTACAACAAGTGATTCACAAGTTTCTCCAGGGAAAAAGCCCCCATTCCCTCTAACTTTCCTCTCTTTATACAAAAAACAACAAAACCTTTGGGTTGCCCCGCCCCATGACCTTCAGGCTCCCCCAACCGTTTTAACCTCATGGTTTTGTCAGTTTGTGAGTGCTCATGATTCATACAAACATTACATTTCAGAATTATGATTTAAGATCATTTTATAAAAAATAGGGACTAGCTTGGTAACTTTTGAACTTTTCCAAGCCTCGGCCTTTGCTGCTATCGGTTCTGCTTTTTCTTTCATTTGTCCTTCTTAAGATCTCGTAGATCTCAGAAAATCTCTGCCTATCATGTTTCATCCAACTTCCTTCTGCTTTGTCCTTCAACTATGTCTTCTTTGCAGCAGTAATCTGAAGAATCTTCTAAGTCCGTCTACAGTTAAACAAAAATTCATCATTAATTCAGATTGCATCTTTTCAACAAACGTAAACCATACTAACAATAAAACTGATCATCAAAATGAGGCCCTATACTGTGCTCTCATTGTGAAAACCTTAAAATGATAGAATATGAAACCTCCGCCATCCATAATATAGGGTAAAAACACACACAGAACATGAGGGAAAAACCCTCACCGGTGGGAAAAATCACTAAAGCATCGGTAGGATAGTTTAATTAACAGCCGCAATGGCGGGCTTCAGACGGAAAACGAGTTCCGCGAGACCATTAAGTCTATTTTCGTTGGAAAGACTAAATGCTAAAGCATCGGGCGGAAAAACTCCCTGTCGACGAACGGAATGACATAAACGTCGGGTGGTTAGTGCATTTCGCAGCCGCAATGGCGGAAGATGGAAAGACTACGGGCTTCGTGGTAAATAAAACATATCGGCAAAAACCGTAACAAAACATCGGCGAGTGGAGCAGTTATATGATGAACATTTAGTTCGCTTAGGAGCCATAATGGCGGAAATCAATCAGGCTACAGCCTTCGATCAAAGTCATAAAACTTTTCGATATGGCGCAGAAACATCATGAAACGTTAAGTGTTTGGAAAATATTAAGGTTGTGCAACAGTATAAAAAGTCTATCTCATCTCCACAACAGAGGCGTCATAGAGATCGAAAACCCAGACTCAAACTTCAACCGACCTTCGATAGTGATAAAACCACACCATCAAAAATCAAAAAATAAATGTTAAGTTCCACAGTCAACAGCATTGGAAGAAAATTTATAGACTACAGCTTCCGCAATCAAATAAATTATCGACGGTCGGAACTCTATGAGTCAGATGGTTAGTGCATTAAAAACACCACAATGGTGGAAGACAAAAGAACTACAGCTTTCGCTTTCAATAAAAACTGCAGCAATCAGAAGTTCCAACGACTAAACACCTGTGATGATGAGCTCAACGCAACCACCATGTCGGTGACACAAGAAACTAGCCCTCCGATCAACCAAACTAAAAATTTAAGTTCCAAAAGACTTTTGGCTGGGCAGTGATGAAAAGAGTTTGTTTCACCTCTGAAACAGCGGAGAAAAAGAGAAATAGACTCCTGATATCAATGAAAGAGATCATTCAGATCAAAGGACAACATTTTGAAATTCAACTTTAAATTCCACAACCCAAAGCTGTTGCAGACACAAGCAATTTTCTGAAAAGTATGAGAAAAGATGACCTCAAGACAATCTAAACTGCAGCAGAGGGAAAAACAAAACAGAGTTCATGAATCCACACACTTCCACGGAAGACAAAATAAAAAGGAGGGTCCAAAATTTCAAAATTTGGGAAAATAGTTGCAACTGCAACACACACACAAAATGTGCTTTTGGAAGGAAATTTGGAAAAAATTTCTCAAACCATTCCTATTGATATATCCATTAATCCTGGCATCATCGAGAATATTAATATAGGTGTCAATTTCTCTCTGGAGGAAATCACACAATATACTGCTCTATTCAAATAGTTTAGTGATGTTTTTGCTTGGTCATATGAAGAAATGTCGAGCATTGATCCTATTATTATTGAACATGAGATAAAAACCTATCCAAATGTTAAGCATGCATGACATATGTTATGTCTAGTAAATCCTAAGAAATATGATGCCATTAAAGCAGAAGTAGAAAATCTATTGAAAGATGGCTTCATTTACCCTGTACCTTTGACTAAATGGGTGTCCAACCCCGTTTCGGTCAATACAAATTAAGGAACAATTCGAGTATATACTGACTTTAGGGATTTAAATTTGGCTTGTCTCAAATATAAGTATCCCACAACCTTCATTGATTAGATTATAGACGAGTGTGCCAATACCAAAATATTTTCATTTATGGATGGATTCTCCGGTTACAACTAAATTCAGATTAAGTACAAAGATCAACATAAGACAACTTTCATTTTCCCATGGATCACTTTTGCGTATTCAAAAATTCCTTTTGGCCTAAAAAATGCAGGGGATCCTTTTCAAAGAGCCATGTCATATGCATTCCATGATATGAATAAAATCACTGAGGTTTATCTTGATGAATTTATAGCTAAATATAGGAGAATACATGAAAATTGTGCATAGTTACATGCCATTTTCCTTCGATATCATCAGTATAACATTAGATTGAATCAAAATAAATGCATATTTTGTGTGGATTCTGGGAGATTACTTGCTTTCATTATATCCAAGAATGGGATAATGGTAGATCCCATTAAGGTTGACGCAATATTACAATTTCCCTCCTCGAAAATAATTAGACAGCTTCAAAACCTACAAGGAAAAGTGAAAATATTGAAAAGATTTATTGCAAATTATGTTGAAATATCTAAAGGTTTCATGTGTTTCTTAAAACAAGATGCACCATTCATCTGGGATGACCAGACTCAATTCTCTTTTGATGCAGTGAAACAGGTTCTAGTGTCAACCGCGATGCTTAGTCCTCCGGACTATACCAGAGATTTTTTGCTATATTTGGCAGCAACCAAATCAACTTTAGGGATGGTTTTGTTCCAAGAGGATGATTGATCTCGAGAAAATGTCATATATTATCTTATTAAGGACCTTATCGGCCCTGAATTCATATATTCTCAGGTAGAGAAGCTGGCCCTGATAGTAGTTCCTGTTGTCCAAATACTTTGGCATTATATACTTCCAAGAAAAAATGACTATAGTGGCTGAAATGAACCCCATGAAACACATTTTGTCCCATCGAATCATCGGGGGGAAGTATTGGAAATGGATAGAAATTTAGAATTTGATCTCAAATCTGTAAACACTAAATCTAAGATGTCATTAACATTTGCAGAACTAGTGTCTAAGTTACCCAACAATAAAGAGGAAAGAATAGAAGAAGAGTCTTTGGAAGACATACATTTATTTTTCATTTCCACTACTGATCCTTGGTATGGAACATTGATTATATATATCCAAACCCAAAAGATTGATGCTCAATTTCCTAGCATTGAATGACGCCAAATCCGATATCAAGCACGAAGATACCTCATTATTGGGGATAATTTATACCATAGACGAATACAATTGATTTTAAGACGTTGTTTAGTAATTGAACAAGCTGAGTAGGTAATGAATGATTTCCAACAGGAGCATGTGGCGATAATCTTTCTGGGTGGGAAACTGCCCAAAAAATATTGTGTGCAGGGTACTTTTGTCCCACAATATTTAAATATTGCATTAATTCCACTAAAATGTGTCATGCTTGTCATATTTATACAAGAAAAATGCACGCAGATCCTTCTCTTCTACACCCTGTAGTAACTGTGGGTTGATTTTCAAAATGGGCCATTTATTACATTACAATCAACCCACCTTTATCTAATGGACAACACTACATCATAGTAGCCGTGAACTACTTTACAAAGTGAGTTGAGGAAATGCCTACATTCGATAGCATGACAAAAACTGTATCATATTTTGTATTCAACCATGTGATAACTAGGTTATGTGTACCTAAAGAGATCATCACAGACAATGGTACCCATTTTTGGGATTCCTTCACGGATGAACTTACGGCCAAGTTAGGATTACGACAATATTTTTTCTCACCATATTACCTCCAATGTAATGGTCAAGTAGAAGCCATAAATAAGGTTTTGAATACCATGTTGCAACAAACAGTTAATAAGAACAAAACTAACTGGAATTTAATGTTGTTCTTTGCTCTTTGGGATAACCGTACCTCATCTAAAACTACAATCGGTTTCACTCCTTTACAGTAGGTTTATAGAGAAGAAGTTGTGTTGTCGATTGAATGTGAGATCCCATCATTAAAAATAGATATCGAACTCTTACCTAACACCTTTACAAAAGAAGAAAGACTCCTCCATATTCATTCTCTTGTTGAAACTAGAATAAAAGCCTCATTAAACGTAGAAGTACACAAGAAAAGAGTCAAATCCCAATATGACAAAGTTTCATGTCCTAGAGTATTTTTAGAAGGCTATTTTGTTTTGGTTTATGACCAAGACAATGATAAAGTAGGAAAAGAAAATTTTGTACCTAAATGGCTTGGCCCACTTGTTGTCAAAACAATGTTAAAAAGATGAGTCTATGAGTTAGTCAATTATCATCGAGAACCCTTGTTGCAGATTAGAAATGGTATCTATCTAAATAAATACTTTGTGTAGGAACTAAGGCCTCCCAAAATTTGTTGTATTATGTTCTATTTTATGTATAAAAAAAATGTACAATAGCTATTTTGTGCACACACTTATCTTACTTGGTATTTTTACTTGGCAGATGCCGTTAGAAACTTTCACTTATTTGGGATATGTAGATGACATGAGTTGTTGATATCTTAACATTGCTTCCCCCGCATGGTTAATATTCACACCTGACAATCAAGTTCTTAGTTTGGCAGGCTCTTTCCATGGACCCACAACCAATAATGTTGCAGAGTATAGTGCAGCCATTGAACTTCTAGTTGAGGCTAACAACCTTGGCATCCAATGAATTATTGTTAAACTGGACTCACAACTTGTTGTATCTCAGTTAAACAGTCAGTATTAGGTTCATGGTCCTATACTTATTATAAATTTTCTATGAGTAGGTATTCTAGAATGTCATTTTTAATTCATTGAGTACATTCATGTTCCTACAAGTTCAAATAGTCTAGCTGATTCCTTAACTAAATACATACTTGATTGGCATCTTTGTCATACATAATTACGATAAAGCAAGCATGTACATTGAATGCATGTCACTATAATTGAGAAAATCATTTAAAAAATATGTAAAATCCAAAGTAACATTTCTTTGTATAGAGTAAGACAACCACATCATAACCCAAAAACGGTGTTTAAGTTCAAGACATTTTGGAAGTAACTTTGCACACAGTAAAAAGAGTAGTATAAACACTTTCTCCCTTTTTGTACTTTTATTCAAGATAAAATATCCAAAAAAAATTATAAAAAATTAATATATGGAAAAATCCAAAACACATTTGAATTGTTTCGACTTCCTAATCCATCATGAAGACTCACCTGCACCTGGAAGATTACTGAATATTGGTTCATAGCTTTTGAAATACATCCTCGAAGGAGGTGATTCCTACAAAAAATGGTAAAAAATGAGTATTTTTACTTATGTTTTTATATCCATTTGAATACTAGGATAATACACACTCATTTATAATATTTTAGATATTAAATGTGAATATTGATCTTATTATATGACTAAATGGATGGGTTATGATTACTTGTACAAGATTCTAGAGAAATTGACATGTTCAAACTATTTGATTTGGAATTTGAAGATAAAACACGATTCATGGTGTCTTATGGTTTTGGTAATTTTTCACAAGAATCAGTCTAAAGTAAAACCATAGTTCCTTTGTCCTACTTGGCCATGATCCCATATTGAATAAAAAATCCAGTTATATCGTTCAATTTCACTATTTGTCGACACATAATCCTACTTCAGATAGCATACCTATATAGGGAACATCCGAAAGAGTGTGCACAACTAGTTCAGCCCATGTTTGTAGTATGTATCATTGCCTTGTCCTGACCCATTCCCTTGAAACATAGGTGCACACCCTTGCAACACTTTTTCCCTCTTATGTACTATAGCATTTTTTTTTGAGCTAATACATGAAAAATCACTAAAAATACAAAAATACAAAAATTACAAAAACGGGAGACTTGAATCATGTCATATTGAATCTTTGAAACAAGGGAAAAAATTAGTCCTAGTCTCCCTTGAACATGACACATAATTTTGTATCCGTTTTCAGTACACCACTTACATTTACAGAAAGAAATTGTACTAGTAATTTGAGAAGATATCCACCAATGGGTTATCCTTCTTGTCATATATGGATTCTTTTTCATTAATTCATTTGGCATTGATGGATTTCATGATGGTTAGTTACTCAAGTCTTATGTTTCCAAGAGTCCATTTTGCGTTGTGTTATGTGTTCAATGGAATCCAAACAAGTGTTGGCCATTCCTCAAATATTTCAAACCAGTTAAGTCAATCTTTCGTGTGTCAGTATACAATGTTTGATATCACATATCTACCAAATTATATCAACCTATTGATCTCATTTTCATGTTAGTTTATGTGGGATGCATTAATTCCTTCCTTCTAACAAATATATTCCTATCGACACCAAATCATCATCTAGGAAACATATCTAGGAACCCCAGTGAGTACCTTGGATCTTGCAGTTATTAGTGGTCGGTTTCCTCGAAAATGAAAGTGCGAATAAATCAAAGACCCTTGATTATTTGATTTCAGAATATCTATTCACACTTGTTATTTTATTCTCAAGTAACTTGGAGTCCATCATCATTATCGATGGGCCTCCTCGCGTCTGTTAATGATATACATCAATGATCAGATGGTGTTTTGTTATTCTTGACATCAGCTCATTTATTCGCATGATATCAACTCGTACTATTGTTTATATGTTTTGAATACCTTGGTAAAGGAATTCATATCACTCATCGATACACTTCCCGAGAAGCGCAAGATTAAAATACCATGTCAAAGTACCATGAAGACCTATATAGTTTGCACTCATCAGATGTGCATATATACATTTTTGAATAATTTTCTTTTGAAATGGATCCACTATGTATTGTTTGTGGCTATGCTTATTTAATGCTGAGCATGGGTATAATGGGCTCAAGAAGATAATGTATATTTGGAAATTTCCTTGTTCGACTTGTAAGTGTTTCTCCAACTCCCGCATCCATAAACCATCGTTTTTCATCCTACCTTGATCACTAATGAGTATCAATACAAAGAGTATCATAATAAATGAGAAATCAATTTTTTTTCCCTCCCAGCATAGATTTGTACCTCATACATTAGGGGGAATATGTTAACAATAAAATTAATACCCCTGAGGATGATGGTATGAAAGCATATTTTCATTTTCCCGCAACATGAAAACCAGAATCTGGAACAAATTAAGAGATTTGATCTCTCATCAGACCACTACTTCCACAAAGGAAGAAGTATGTTAAGACAAAGGTTTACCTAAATAATTTAAGATCAAAATACTTAAGGTCCAAAACTGAGTTTCCACAACTCCTGGAGTGGAAAGAATGCTTATCATGTATATTAATATTGGAAATTCAAGTAAAGATGCCTGAAAAACTAAGTAAAGTGGGGTTTTTGAAGAAGATAATAAAAATACATCAACAATATTAATACCATATTCATGTTTATTGATTGGTAAAACCCAATTCTATATAAGGAAGGCATATGAGGTGAAGAAGGGAGAGCAAAGAAAAAAAAAGCATGGCGAAGGATTGGAAGACTAGATAGATTCTTTTTCACATCAATTTTTTTGTGATCATTAGCATAGATGGAGAATGATGGTTTAGAGAAAAGGAAAAAGGTATTCACCTATATCATTAGGTTTTAATCACTTTCTTCGTATTTTCAATATGATTCAATTCTAGTTTCCCCCAAAATTTCAGATTGAATCTACGTATTTTCATCTATTTTGATCATGATTTGGTAGATAGTTTCCAAAAATTTTCAAAATTTTCAAGAGATTTTCATGTCCCAAATTTTGCATTTGATCACAATGTCCTAATCACATTTTCCATATTCATTAGATTTTGTCAAATTGGTGCTAAGGGTCAAATAATTGCCAAGGAATAAAATTACTAGTTGCCTAGGTTCACGAGGGGTTGACTTAGAGAAATTGTTACATAACAGGATCATTCGTAGGATATTAAATAATATCCCTAATTTCACTAAATATTGGAAATTCCTCCTAAAATTTTATTGTTGAACCCCCCTCCCAATTTACCTTTCCAATTAAGAAAACCCCAAGTTTCACTAGATATTTTAGGTATCCATTTTTATCAACCCATTTTCAAAACCCCATTTATATCATATTATCAAGTAGTAACAAACAAGATCCATAATAATTATTATTATAATAAAACATGATGCTAAATAACATAATAGTATAATGTTATAATGATCCCACTAGGATTGGAGGGGTGACTGATCAATTTGTAGCATTGGATAGTGGAATACCCAATGAAATAGTAATGGGGTAGGTAAAATTCATAAAAGGTAACTGAGTCAATAGATCAATGTAAAAAATAAAGTAAAGTCTGGTAGTCCAATAGTCATTGCAATGCTTATAAAATATGAGAATTACAGATGTTTCACACCACAACATACAAATCTAGCAATTTAATATCATGTAAATACAAGTATAGCCATAGAGAGCTCATGTTTTTTATAAGATTAATAAATTAAAATGCATAAAATGCAAAATTGCAACCCTTGCATGGATGGACATTCCTACCTTATTATTAAAATAAACATAGTTGATGTTTGAACCTAAATGAACATAGAAAAAATTCTCTTATTTCCAATAACACCATATGATCATGTACATAGCTTAGATTTGGGTCATTCACAAGATGCAATGATTTGAATCCACTTCCTCTACATTTATTCTTGCAATCAAGGTAATTAACAACATTTAGTTACATTTGCTTGGGTTATAACTAGTTTTTTTTATCTTTACAAGAGATGGAAAAATCTCCATTGTTAAGTTTCAAGAATTCAATGGTTATAAAGATAAACAGTTGGTAAAAAAGTATATGATACCATTTCATGGTAATGATAACACATAGGGTATGTAAATAAGGATTTATATTTTCACCTATGTTCATGTTAGTTCCAGTACAATATTAAAATAGATTCCTTACATATAAGAATTGAATTTACAATTATGAATAGACCAAATATAACACAATCTAACAACTATTCCTAACTTACAATGTGAGAATACAAAAGGTTGAAAGAAATAATTAGTCAAGAAAGATTGATATAATTTTTCTTGGTGCTAGTAAGCCAAGAAATATTGATCTCACTTTTCTTGGTTGTCACAGAGCAAGGTTTGATTGAATCTCAATACCCATCCAAACCCCATCCTAAAAAATTATTCTTAAAAATGAAGAAGAGTTTATAGGTTCGATGATTTGGCGGTATAAATACTTCCCATGATTTGGAGGTTAGAGTCTTATCGGCAATTAGAACTGATATGAATCCATCCCATGGTTTCTAGGTATGAATCTATCCCATTATTAGGATATTATTCCTTAGCATGAAAAACTAGAACTAATATGAATCCAAACCACGATTCAGAGGTATGAATTGAGCCCATGATTTAGAGGTATGAATCCATCCCACAATTTGGAGGTTATTCATAATTCTCCCCAAATAAAATAACCCCCAATATGTATATTAATATGTCAATTTAAAAAAAAAAACCTTTACCCCTTAGTTAAAGGAAATATATTTTTAATGTTTTTAGGAGTATTCAAACCCCTAATATGAATGGACGTGATATGATATTACCTCACTAGTGAACCCCCTGTGCCTAGGTTGATGGTGGAATATTTGGGACTTGGAATAAGGGGGATAATGAATGATGATTGAAAATTATAATGCAATACATATTTAAATAAAGGAGATAAATAAATAAATACAAGATAAAATTGAAGTGGCAATGGAGCATGGAGACACTTGGAGACTATGGGGCCCACACAAGCTAGAATTTATGTGCCACATGACATCCTCCTCTTGCAATTTAAAATCCATGGGATGCCTAAATGTTCTTGGATGAGTTATAAGGATAATACACTTGGCCATACACATCATAGTTTGAATTTGGAACGAAATGTAACTTACATGGGAGAGGAAGACTCATTTTGGAGCTAGTGAGACACTTGGATTAGATTCCCTAGCTCTATGAAAATAATGATGAAGATGCTATTACACCTATGACAAAAATAATATATAAATTCTGAAATATAACATATATAACATGTCAGGTGGAAATAGAGAATCAAATAGGGTGCTCATGTGAGTTGGGGAAGCTTAATGGGTTCCTACTCAAATTGGGGGAAGATGGAAGGCTAGGAAAGTGAGGACACATGGAAAATCTTGAGCCCACACCAAAATTCAAATTGGCTTGAGTTTTTGGATGGATTGGTAACCTTAGAAGGCTAAGTATTTTTATAAAATACATGAATCAACCAAGATAATGGTTTTGTTTCATTTGATAAATTGTCATTTGTGAACTGTGAGAGATAGTGGATGACTAGTTTTCTTTCCTTAGTCAATTTCGAGGGTGAAATATTACCATCCAAGTTTGTGTTTGGAGAGGCCAATCAGGTATTTCATGGAGATTTAATAGAGTTCTATTTTTAGGTGTAAGATACGGGGCAGCTTTTGGTTTCTTCTATTGCAGCACTTTCTCTCAACCATTTCCAGTTTTTATGGCATATTCTTGCTCATGGAGGGATTGTGCTTTGGGTGAGCTATTGATATATTTGGAGAAGCTTCTAATGCCCCATTATTTTATGTTATGATGTAAATTATCTGTATTTAAATTTTATAAGACTCTTAGGACAAAATACTGAAATATTTCATGTAAAAATGTTAATCAATGAAGAAATAGTGTCATTTCCCCACTATCTTGTTGTGAATTGATTTGATGGTGATGGATTCGAATGGATAAGTAAAATACTGATGGTTTAAGGATGAATGAAATATTATTTATGTATTAAATTTTCATAATAATCTCAGGTCGAAATACCCAAAATAGTTCATGTATAAATGTCAAACCATGCAGAAACAGTGCCATTTCCCCACTACCTTGTTGTGAACAAATACAGTGTTGATAGATTCGAATAGATAAGTTAAATACTGAAGTTTTATGGATTAATGGACTATTATTTATGGATTATATTAATTTAATTTTCAGTACATAATAATTTTGAGTTATTTTGTTGAGTTTCATAGAATTTGGAGAAGTTTTCCTATCATTTCCCCCAAGGTTGAAACTAGTATTTTTGCATCTGAATTAAGGGAGTTATAGAAGACATTAAAATTTGAATTGTGATGCATATGAGTTAATATTTATTTCATTTAAATTTCCCCTTCTTACATTCATAAATTCGAGTTGGCTTGAGTGCATTTGGGAAGCCATTTTAAGTATTCATTGTGGGGGAATTAGAACCCCAAATTACTAGTCAAAACTCCTACCTCGAACAGAATATTAAACAATTTTGTAGAAGCATTTATAGGGTCATAAAGCCTCCCTGGACATCATATTCAAACCTTAATATCATTCATATAACTTCTGTGAATATTTGCTGACATTTGGACCAATTTGGATACCTAGACATCAAGATTAGTCAAAGGTCGAAATAGGGGAAAAAGTGAAAAATTGGTCATTATAACAAAATTTCGAAAAAGGGACATTATAGAGATAGAGGTAAGGAAATGGAAAGAAAACGTTGGCCTAAAGGCCATGGACTCAAGAAATGGGATCTTCTACAGATGGCATGCTTCAAGAGGTTATCCCCTTTCTTCCTCCCCTCTCTACTCTTTGAAAAATATTATGAATCTTAAGAAACTTTCAAATTATTGCATGTATTTATATCGATTATGACTCACCCCCCTATAGTAAAGGATAGAAAATGTTGTAGACAATACATGCAGCGATATCTACTAACAATATTATCTGAGATACGAAATTCCACTCAAAAAGATGGGTGTGAGGGACTTAGGATTAAGGGAAACATGCACAACCTAGAGAGAATTGCCCTAGGAAATGTGAAAGACACCCAACAAGAGAAAATTCAACCCATAATCAATAAAATGTTTTGAAACCTATTTTAGAAACCCATGAATAATTGCAATATCTTTGGAAGGACAACCATTAATATCTGGAAATGGGAATGAATCTTACAATGATGATTTACTATCTATTGAAATGTATGATGGCCTTGTGAAAGAATTCACCCAACTAAAGATGAATTCTCCATTTAGGAAAGGATATCACTCCACATAGGACTGTATGAGGTTGTATGGCCTTCGTATAATGTGTAGGGACTCTAGTTCTAGTAAATGTATGTATGCAGGTTCTAAAAGAGGCATATCAATAAATCACATCATGAGAAATGGTAATGCACCAATAGTGTATACATCAATTGATTGATAATGGGATTATTTAAAAGCACTTCAAACATAACATTCCAACAATTACATAACATGCAAAGAAAAATTTCTAATTATTCATTTACAACAAATTTACAGCCTGGTCTTTGCTTAAAACAAAGGATACGAAAGACCCATAATCCAAGCCAGGAGAATTCTATGGAAAACCATGAAATTTAAAGCCCTAAGAATGAAGGGGATTTGATACCAATACTAGAAAGATCAAAATTGAAGATAAATGTGAGATATCATTTCATTAATACAATACACATATAAATACAATAAATATGACCCTTGGTTTCATCTATCGATAGGTTTTTTTTACTCCCTTATGACTGTTCCTATTCACCTATGACCCTTCACATGAATAGTAATAATAATATAATGTAATTTTACTATAACCTTAGGGATTAGGTTTCCAATAAAACTCATTCTTCATCACCATTATTATAGTAATTTTTGTCCTTGTAATATATATATAACAATTTCAAAAAAATACTTAAATGTCAAATCTATCAACTTATTTTAATAAGATTTTTAACAAGTTCTTCACCAATGATTTGACTACAAAAGTCTATGGAGGTGTAAATACCCTACCCACCTACAAATTTGAACATGTGACGTCCTAGAAAAGACACATATTACCCATTAAGCATACCAAAAATGTATCATACTAGATAGCAAACACAATTATATTAATAAAAAACATTAATATAAAATCTATAAGTGGGCATATCATCGAGAGCTGGCGTGTAAATGTGTATTTATGTTAAATACTTGTATTATGTTGTACATGTGTAATTTTGTATTTCTTATGGAATACTAGTGTTAGGAGTGGTGTATTTCTTCTACGTTTTGGACTCTCCAGTGGGTTTTGGTCTTAATCCAATAATTGTTTTTTGGTAAAATACAAATTTGGAAGTGTTCAAATTGTGTACACCTATATTATGTAATTTCCATAGCTAATATATGTGATTCTACTATTTATTTACATATTTCCAACCAAACTCCGAACAAAACAAAAAGGAAAATATATTAAAGAAATTTGAAAACATAAAGTATTTACACTACACCATAGTGTTAACTAATTAAATAAAACATTGAGAACCTTTAAGCTTTTAAATCCATATCCCATTCAAACAAGAACGTAGCCATAATCCGTACCTTGATATAGATAATTAGTTAATTAGTTTAACCCATTCATTTTAAGTGAATTAACTATGGAGATGTCTAAATAATCGACAACTTGGATTGGATGGCAAATTTTTTCCTAGAATGCGATGTTTTTTATTTTTCGAAATCCAAATGTAACTATGTTTTAATCTTAATTTTGATGGTAGAAATGCGCCGAGCACCCTCATAAACCCCCCGAGACACCCAAAATTCCAACAGGTGTAACCTAGATTTTAATAAACTTTGATTAGATTTTATCAAAATGATGCCAGAAAAATCCACTTATTCTAACCCAAATCATAGAATTTTTAGACTATGTGATTAATTATTACTACCTCGGCCAAGGAAGGGATATACTTTTCATTGAGAAGTCATCATGTATTGACTTGCATTAGTATTTTTTTTATAATATATTTATGTTTAAGTATGTTTTTTTTAATATATGTTTAGATATTTATTTAATAATTTCTCTTATTTCGAAAATCGTATTTAAGATAAATCTAAATTATGAGTGTTTAAACACCAAATTAATAATTGACAATTAATTAATTTACAAGGTATATATATATATATTATTTTCATTCCATATCACAATGCAATTATTAATATTTATCATAGATTCTATTAATTCACATTTAAGGGTCAAATATTAAATATTAATCCCATTATATAACAACTTATCATTAATGTTATTAATTCACATTTAAGGATCAAATATTAAATAACAATCCCATTATATAAGAGTGTAAGAGTATTTAACAAAAATATGGTTATGTTGTGTACACTTAATTTGTAATAATATGATCCATGTGCTTTTAATTTAAAAAAAATAGAAGATTTGACAATGGAGGTTTCAATATTATGCCTGATTGTATGGAATTTAGTGTGTTGGAGTTTCGACAAATAACCAATGTTTTGAGTGGAAACTTTACCCACTATAAGGCCAAAACTGAGGTATCAGATATAAGGTAATGGTTGAATATATAGGGTGGTAGAGAGATAGTTGTTATGGAAACAAGGAGCCTAGACTATCCAGTAGGTGAAAAAACAAGAAAATATATTTTCTAGGATATATTAAAGAAATTAATAAATTTATTTATTATTTTAAAGTTGGGACATGTGAATTAAACAAAATTATAAAAAAAAGGATAATTTTTAGGAACTTAAAGTGAAAAAACAAGAAGACATGGAATCAAATAAATAAATAGAAAATAATTAAAGTGTCGAAAAGAAAACATATTAAATTTTGAGAAGAGAAAGGGAAAAAATGAAAGAAAATACCAAGAGAGAATATACTTGAAGAGGGGGGTGAAAGAACCTAAATAGAATAAGAGAAACAAAAAAACAAGATCACATGAGAGACTAAAAAGATAATTTGCAATACCCCGGATTAAGAGTTTCCAAGAATGACTTACCTTGTATCTAGATTCATGATTGAAATTGTTAGGGTGCTTTTCTATTTTCATGGCTTCTATAATAAGGTGGTATGAATAAGGGGAGGTAGACAGAAGCATTTTTGTTTGATAAAAGAAGATGTGGTGTTTGGTGTTAACTAAATTCTCTTCTATAGTATATTTATTGAGGCGATTATGATTGGTATCCGCAATGTGTTCTTTGAGACGAGCGTGAACAGATCTACCTATTTTCCCGATGTAGGTTTTTCCACAAGAACAAGGAATCTGATAGACCCATTTGGATAGAAAAGGTTTGTACTTATACTTCACACATCTAAAAGTTTGTTTAATGGTTTTGAGGGGTTTAAAGATAGTTTTAATATATTCTTTTATATTAAGAGCTTAGAGATGGAATATGTGGTACCTTGGATATAATGGAGAGTAATTATTGCTCTCCTTGGGAACTTGGGTTGGGGATTACTAGATTTAGGGTTCAGGGTGGCTTGAATGGATTTTTTCATTTGGTTTTGTGAGTAACCATTGGAAAAATGGATTTGGTTAGGTGAGACATTTCTTGATTTAGGTGTTAGGGGTCAGAAATCCACATAGCTTTGGTGATAAGAGTTTTTAGAACATTTTTTTCGTCTTGTTATAAGCATATTACCAAAAAATACCATTATAAAATTCACTAATATAGTTTCTAATGCAATTCAAGCATCGTTTGTAAATGATTCAATTAAAAAATGTGTACTTCATCACAATCCTCAACCTCCCAAAATTTATGGAAAACAAAATATCCATAAGAAAGTTATTCCTCTTCATCCCATTTTCAGCACTATTGGAGCTCCCAACTATGCCTTATCTAAATTATTATAATATAAACTTTGTCTCTTCACTGCTTAAACCTCGTCAATTATTAAAGAATCCTATGATTTTATTCATAATCTCCATCTTAATGATAATGATCTAATGGTGATTTTTTATATAGTCCCTCTCTTTACTAAAATCCATGTCCTTAAATCCATTCATATCATCTCTAATTTAGTTGATGAACATACCTTAAATATTATCAATATTTTCCTTATCCCTACCTTCTTCTTCTTCAAATATAGTTTATATAAACAAATCGAAGGCACCACCATGGGATCATGTTTATATCTAGTTGTTTCCAATGTATTCATGGAACACTTTGAATCCCAAATCCTTAATAGCCCCCCCTTGAAACCAAAATGGTGGTTTCAATTTGTTGACAACAACTTCTTCATTTGGTCACATGGACACTCCCCCCTCATTTATTTTTACAATCATTTAAACAACATTTCTCATCACATTCAATTCACCCAGTGGAAATTAAAAAATATGACTCTTTCTCGTTTCTAGACATTTCAGTCACTTGTCAACTAGATGGATCCTTATCTTATCAAGTTTACTGTAAAAATAACCACACCAACAGATACCTTAACACTCAATCCCACCACCACCCTACTAAAAAATAAACTATTCTAAAATCCCTTATCATCGGAGCATATTTTTGATCCCCAACACCTAAATAAAGAAGCGTCTCACTTGACCAAAGTCATTTTGGCCAATGGTTTCTTGTAAAACCAAATTAACAAATCCTTTAATGCCACCCTAAACCCTAAATATAGGCATCCCCAACCCAAGCCCTCAATGTAAGTATTAATTACTTTTTCGTAAATACAAGGTACCATAAATCATATCTATAAGCTCTTATTGAATATATATATATTAAGCTATCTTTGAACTCCTGAAAACCCTTCAACAATATTCTATAAGTGTGAAGGATAAGTCTGACCCTTTTATTTTCCAATGGATCTACCAAATTCCATTTTCTTTTGCAAAAACCTACATTGAGAGAACAAGCAGATCCATTCGAGCATATCTCAAAGAACACATATCAAATACCAATCATAACTTCCTCAATAAATCTGCTATAACATACCAGTCCTTTAACACCAATCACCACATTTTCTTCGATTAAACAAACATCGTTGTATCTACCCCACAATATTTATTGCACCTTATTAGAAAAGTCATAGAAATAGAAAATCACCCTAGCAATTTCAATTGTGAATATGGTTACAAGCTAAGTCATTCTTGGGAACCCCTAATCCATGATATTTCCAATTAACTTTTTTAATATCCCATCAATTATTGTTTTGTTTGTTTCTCTTATTCTATCTAAGTTCTTTCACCTCCCTCTTCAAGTTTATTCTCTCTTGATATTTTATTTCATTTTTTCCCTTTCTCCCTTATCAATTTGATCTAATCACTTTCTCTCTTCTTGAACTCTAAGATTTTGTGTCTCCTCTTTATTTATTTGATTCCATCTCTATTTTTTCTTTGATTCACCTAAAAATCCCCCCCCCCCCCGTAATTTTTTTTAGTTCACATGTCCCCAATTTAAAAATAATAAATTTATTTAATATTCCCTTAGAATATCCTCGAAAATATATTTTATTATTTTTTCACCTAACAGCTGGTCTTGACACCTTGTTTCCCTAATGTATATCTCTATTCCTCCCTATATATTCATCCATTATATTCTCTAGATCTCATAGCTCAGTTTTGGCCTTCATCATGGGTGGAGTGTCCACTCAAAATGTTTGCAGTTTCAAAACTCCAATACAAAGAGTAGGCCACGCATATGGTAAAAAATGATCTTGATCAAGATTTCAAAATCTTGATCAAGGGATTAAACAAGCACTCAACCACGTGTTTATATAACCCTCAATTCAGGTATATATCTTGATCAAGCTACTAGCTCAATCTAGGTTTAATTCTTGATCGAGATCCTACAACTACTATAAAACAGTCAAATGGTGTCCACACAAAAAGGGAAGCAACTCAAAACCAATAAAAAAATGAATTCTATGCATGCATTGAATTTTTTTATTTCTTAGTAATTTGAATTCAAAAGTTGTGAAATTCATTGTTTTTTTTCTTTTTTAGTAATTTTGATTTAGTTTAAAAAAAATAGTTTCAATTTAGTTTCATTCAATTTGATCAATTGCATGAGAATCCATGGTGTGTGCGAAGATCAATGGACCGAAGGAGATCATGGTCAACGGATGAGGTTGATCATGGAAGTAGATAAATGGATGACAATGATTTCGTTGAATGAACTAGCATGGTTGAAATTGTTGTGATGGACAAATCCGATGGACAGGAATGAACTTCACAAAAGAAAACAGAGGTGAGTTAACATAGAGGATGGAAATGAAATTATTGTGAGAACCAAAGTTTGAAATAAAATTTGATGTACAGATCTGAAGGTCAGGAGTGAACCCGAGCCAGAGATCAACGATCCTAAGAAAATCCAAAATTATTGCGATGGACAGATCCGATGGACAGGAATGAATCCACAAAAGATATCAACGATCGAGAGAAAATCTAAAAAAGTATGAAAAGCAATCAGATGAAAAGATCCGACGGTCAAGAGAGACCTTCACAAGAAATAGATGGTGTGGAATGAGTGTTGCAGTATAGGAGTAGAAATCCAGAAATCCAAAAGTTTAATAATAGGAAAAGTTAGATTTTTGATTTCCAAAGTCGGAAAGAGGAAAGCGAAAAGTAGGAGAACAAGAAAGGACTAAGGCCGGAAGTTGGGTTTTCTGATCCCGTAGTGCGAAAACCAGAAGTGTGGAAGTGCAAAAATTTGGAAGTACAGAAGTGTGGAAGCTGAAAGTGTGTAAGTATAGAATTGAAGAAGCCAGAAGTGTAGAAGTGCGAAAGTGGGGAAGTGAAGAAGTGCGAAAGCCAGAAGTGTGGAAGTGCGGAAGTGCATAAGTGCAGAAGCCAAAAGTGTGAAAGTGCAAAAGTGCGGAAGTACAGAAGTGCAAAAGCCAAAAGTGTGATAGTGCAAAAGTGTAAAAGTGTAGAAGCCAGAAGTGCGGAAGTGTGGAAGTGCAGAAGGCAGAAGTGTGGAAGTGCGAAAGTGCATGAATGCAAGAGTTGGAAAGTGAAAAGTGCAAAGCGGGAGAACATGAAAGGACTAAGGCTAGAAGTTGTATTTTCTGATCGTAGAGTGAGGAAGACAGAAGGAGGAAGACAAGAAATCAAAGTGTAAAATGATATGGGTTTCCACAACCCATGTTTTCGCCAGCGGAATGTAGAAGGCAGAATGTGAATGGTGGAAAGCAGATTCTGTAGAAGTTGTTTAACAAAATGTTGAAGACCTAATATCTACATCCCGCACTGTATCTAAGATCGATGGTTGGGAAAGCGTGCAAAATAAATCAACAGCGGGGAAGACGGTTTTGAAAGAAGAAGTCAGAAAGAGGAAAATATGGAACTTTTCCAAACAAATATTGAATACCCGAGTTCTGCATCTCTCACCGGATCTACGATCGACGGTCAAGAAATCGTGCACAAGGAATCAACGGGGCTGAAGGAGTTTTGCAAGCGGAAGTTGGAAAGCTGAAATTCTGGAAATTGTCCAAACAAATATTGAAGACCTGACTTCCACATCCCGTACCAGATCAAAGATCAACGATCGGGAAAACATGCTTAAGAAATCAATGGCATGGAAGGAGTTTTGCAGGTGGAAGGTGGAAGTTGAAAAGCAGAAAGCTTGGAAATTGTTTAACAAAATATTGAAAACCTGGGATCTGCATCCCCTACCAAATTCAAGATCGACAGTCGGGAAATATTGTACAAGAAATCGATGACGCAGATTGATTATGCAGAAAAGGATGTGCGGAAGACAAAGAGAAAAAATCATGAAATGATATCAAGAAAAATCACATATCCGATATACGATTTCCTCAGTAGATCAACTATCATGGAGAGCTCGAAGAAGATCAATGGTGCAGAATTATTGGGGCAGAACCTGTATTGGAGAACCAGAAATGCGTAACCATGAGTGTGGAAACTCTAATTTGTTACAGAAAACGACAAGTGTAGAAGAATCCAAAGGACAAGATTCGTTACATAAATTCATGTTTAACCAATGATTGGACTTATTGTTTTTCATAAGGCATCAAACAGTTTTATCAATTAATGAAATAGACTGTCAGGTGCACGAGAAGGTAAAGAAGTTGTAGATTGACTTCTATAAAAGGATGGGAGATAGGAAGATGGGTTTAAGTTGATCTGACTTGCAATTTTTGTATGATGTAGAGAGGAGCACTGAAGCTCCAACATATGATCCAGATCGAGATCTCTCGAAAGAGGGAGTGATGAGTTCTAGCATAGACGGTGAGGCAGGTTGTCTAAGCATAAATCCTGGTGAAGCTCGTAGGTTTCTCAGATGTAAACAGTCCTCCGACGTAATCATTCCTAGTGAAGCTCACAGGTTATCCTTGCACTTAATCAGACCTGATGTGATTCTACACTAGAAATGGCCAAGGTGAAGTTCGAGTACTGTAGGGAAAAGCTTGGTGTTCTCCAGATAGAGGTTCCTTTCAAGGGAAAGTGATGAGTCCATGATCCCTTCTGACATGGTGGTAGGATTGGTTCCTCCCATGGTCAGATGTAAGTGCAGAGCCTCTCTAACATGGTGGCAGGCTGGGCCTCCCATGGTCAGATGTAAGTGCAGAGCCTTTCTAACATGGTGCTAGGCTGGGCCTCCCATGGTCAGATGTAAGTGCAGATCCTTTCTGACATGGTGGCAGTCTGGGCCTCCCATGGTTAGATGTAAGTGTAGATCCATTCTGACATGGTGGTAGGTTGGGCCTCCCATGCACAGATGTAAGTGCAGAGCCATTATGACATGGTGATAGGTTGGGTCTTCCATGGTAGATGTAAGTGCACAGCCTTTCCAACATGGTGGCAGGTTGAGCCTCCCATGGTCAGATATAAGTTCTGAGCCTCCCATGGTCGGATATAAGTGCTGAGCCTTTTCGACATGGTGGCAGGCTATCCCTCCCATGGTCGGATATAAGTGATGAGCCTTTCTGACATGGTGTAAGGCTGGGCCTCCCATGGTCATATGTGAGTGATGGGCCTTTCTGACATGGTGGCAGGCTGGGACTCCCACGGTCAGATATAAGTGTTGGACAAGCCTTTCTGACATGGTGGCAGGATAGGCCTCCCATGGTCAGATGTGAGTGTTGGGCCTTTCTGACATGGTGGTAGGCTGGGCCTCCCATGGTCATATGTGAGTGCTGGACATGCCGTTCTGACATGGATGCTATATGTGTTCCTCCCATGGTCAAATATAAGTGCTGGGAGGGCCTTTCCGACATGGTGGCAGGCTATGCCTCCCACGGTCGAATATAAGTGTTGAATAATATGAATACCTACATGGAGGCTAGGCCTCAAACCAGTATGAAAAAGGGTTGGCTCTGTATAACTTCCTATGATGAGTAGAATTGAGAGATAGCACCATTTATTTGAGATAGTGGGAGCAGTTACATTGATGATCATCCAGTGATGTTCCAGCTTTGATGATGATCTAGTGATGATCCAACTTTGATGATGATCGAATGACGAAGACTTGTGCTGATGAATTGTGTCAAGAGAATACCTTCCTAATTAAGAGGGAGTGTTGATGTATTTGTAACTTCGGGATGTATCCACTTGTATATTTTATATTCTACCATGATGTTCCTATCGGGAGAATCATTTGTATTTCATTGTACCCTGATGTTCCTATTGAGAGAGTCATTAATATAATAAATTCATGTAAAGTCATTTAGGTTAATACTCCAGTTTAAGTCAAGGTAATAGTCCCCAAAATTGAGTTTAGGTTAACCGTCCTTGTTGATCGAGGGGGCAAAGCTCCCACAATTGTGGGGCACTAGGGTTATTAGAATCTCCTAGAGATGTCGGCCCTGGTAATTAATTGTCAAGTCGAAAACTAGCATAAATAGAGAGTGAGACTCTCTATTTGTCACATACACTCACTCAACTAGGGTGCATGAGTGAGAGAGGAAGTGCTCACACAAGTGAGAGAGAGAACAGCTATTGGAGATCATATTTCTATCTTTGGGTTTTACTGCTGCCATTGGTGCTCATTCTATATCTGAGGAAATTGCGGGGTTTTCTCCTTTATGGTTTCCCCAAGGAAAATTCTTTGTGTCTCTTGTATTTTGTGATTATTGTTGTGCATGTTATTCTCTCAGATCATGTTGCTTAAATGATAAAAATATAACACTCTTGATGTATCAATTACTCCATTGAAAACAATGTTGGGTAGACCCTGTGAACTATCAAGCAATCCCCATCAGAGAAAAGCTTTCAAATCTTTTTGGATATCAAAAAATCAGCAAACAAATGCTTTAAAAAAACTAAAGGACCACTAAAGAAAGACATAGGGCCATTTTCTACTACTAGAAATGGAGAAATTCATCAGTTTCATTATAATAAAAAATAATTGGAGGCGTCTTTGACGATTAGATGGATGTATTATTTCTTGACAAAAATGAAACAAATATATTTCTATAGCAGTAAAGAAGTAACTCACTTTTACCTGTTGTAATGTCATTGAACAATTTGTGAAGAAGATCATGAGAATGAATGCAGCATAACCTTTCAATACTCCAGTGGATCCAATGTCTCTCAAAATCCCAATGTCTCTTAGAATCCCAGTAAGATCAAGATATGATTATTTTCAGTTGCAGTGGACAATATTGTTGTATTCTTAAGATGACTTAGTTGGCCTGGAAAAAATCTGTTCAAGTTGCAAAAGAACCCAGAAATGTTGGTTGTAACAAAGTAACTAGAGATATGCCATAATTAGGTGTCTCTTCTAGAGAACTAGCATACATCATGGCTATTTACCCAAGATACACAATGATTATTGATTTTTACGTTCTTTATCTGTGTTACATCTTACTCCAGGTTTAATACTTTTTTTTGATAACATCATGTCTTTTATTTCTATGATAAGTTTGTTGTCTTGAAAAACATGTCCTTCCTTGCATATATCATTGAATCTATGTATCTGTTGTATCTACTATTTTTGTTTTAATGTATATTGAAATGTATCCCAATAACATCCCTAAACTAGATACTTTTATTTTAGAAAGACTCTTATCTTTTTAGGTTACATTCAAGATTGCATGGTGATAAATTGATACAAACACATAGGTTATGCATTAATGGGTTAATTGAATACTTGAAAAATGTGCTAGGCATGTGATAATTATTTTAATCTTATATAAATATGTAGAGCATTCTCGTTCAGTCGAATGAACTTTAGTCCAAGAGAAGCTTCTTTCGTAAACAGTAAGGAATATTCTGAAGGAGAAAAACAATAACATAATTTCCAAGATACAGCTCTGAAGTCTAAACTCTTGTATATAAGAGATTACCTTAATTGGTAAACCCTAACATAATCATATTTACTAACAATCCTATATGGCATTATTAATTCATAAAATGATGTATTTATGGATAATAAATGATGTATGAATGTTGCTTACATTTTCACTCACCAAAAATTTCACTTATTTGTGATAAACAAACTTTTTGTTATTCTTAATGATTAAGACCATGTGATGTGAGTAACCTAATTTCTTTGGACTTAAATTATCATTCCTTTTCTTGGCTTTTAGCTTACATCAAATCACATGCTAATTTATATTCTCACTAAAAGATTGTTTTCCTGATATGCAATAATTGATGCTTAGCAGTGAATGGTCCAAATAAAGTATAAGGAGTTTGGTGCATTAGATCAGGGTGATGATCAATCTGCATTGCTGGAGCTAGGACACAAATATTTGATCCAAATTGCACAAGATGACACATTGAGATAATTTGATTTCCGACAATATATTTTTGCTCGCCAATCACAGGACATTCATAGTCCAGTGAGAGCCATAAAGTAATTGTATGGGAATTACATTGACATCAGTAATTACTCCTTTCTAATTATTGATTGTTCACTTACTCATATATTGTTTTTAGGAAAAGGACTTAATCTTTTGAGACATCTCAATAGAAGAATATATGAGTTTGCTTAGCTGTTATACTTGTGTGGACTTTTTTGTTTAAAAGTGAATTTGTTAATAAAGCTGAAAATCTTATAATATCTATTAGGATATTGACATCAAGCACATAAATATGATTTATATGGTGAAGTTGTCGAGAAAATGAGAATGAAATTTTGTCTTAAATTTAGAGTTCCGTGTTCCATTTTTCAAACTAAAATGTTAAGACTTAAGTTGCCAGGGTTTGCGAGATCGGGATGGGGACATAGCTTTTGAAAAATGGGTTGCAGGGGGGTGTTAGGGTGCACTACATAAAATTTTAAATATTAAAAAAAATAGAACTAAAAGTTATGTGATAATTTCAAACACTATCGTCAACCCTTATCCAACTCATGCAATTAGTTTCCCAGGCCACGTCATTATACTTGAGTCAAGTCAAATTGTTTCCATTTCATATACACTGGCCCTGTTAACCATTCTAGATGGAGAATATGTGCTTCAACCAAACAACATGAATGAATAAGGAAACTATATATAGAAAAAGTAACACAAAAATCAAATCAACTTACAGCTCAATAACAGGTATAGCCTCAATCCTATCATACAACTATCATACAATTGGCTCAATCCTATCGTACAAATTTCTATTACCGAGACTCTTTGATAAACAATAACAATTCTTTGTAAACAATCTTTTCCAGAGTCAATAATGTAGAGCAGCCTCTACAACTTACAAGTGGGGCATGAGTACCTCAGTCATTTCATGTCATTTTTCCAATAGCAAAGAATTATCGTAGAGAATGTTAAACTTGTTCTAGTGCTTGTCAAGTGAATTGTCATACATATATTAAGGAAGCTGAAATTGAAATATATATATATATATATATATATATATATATATATATATTAATTTGATAATTTTTTGAAAAAGACCAATGGAAATAAGGAATTTATTCAACATACCTTGGATATTCATCGCACACAATTCAATGAACATATTATACAGGAAAAAGGAAGGGATCTATGAAGGCCATATTCTTGCTCAGCCAATTGAAGACCCTAAGAAACTCATGAATAACAACGAACTTCTACTTTTGAAGACCAAACATGCCATTACTCAGTTCTTTCAATCACCCACTTCTTATAAAGACGTCATTACGGTTGTTATTAGGACCTCAAAAATACAAAACAAAAGGCCAAGGACAACATCAACACTTGTGAGCACTTAATACAATTATACAAGTTTGTGCCAAATTTTTTTATGATACTTGTTTACTTAATGTTCCTGAAGTGCCAACCTCCCCCATATCTTGTGGACACAAAAGATATAGTCATTCCTTGGAGCATATGAATTTCATGCCAGCACGTCAAGTTCAGCTTCTTACTCGTGTTCAATCCTCTTTAATAGGTATTTAACTAAGGGTACCAAAGAAAATGGTGAACAATTACATGGAAACACAAGTTACATAAACAAAATCCACTCATTTGACTAAAATGTGAAACCCTATATTTTAATTTTCTTTAATTTTGAAATCATCTTCTGTAAAAGATTATAATTTTAACATTCTGACCTTTCAGACAATTGTAGTTTTATGTATACATGTCTATCACATACATTACTACCATAATGATTACATCGTATGAGAAAAACAAAATTCCATGGACATCCCAAATTTGGGAAGCTTGTCTAAATAAAATATGTTGTTGAATTCAAAACAAAAGACCATAGAATCATGAAACATAGATATTAAACATGAACTAAGAAAAGGCCTTACAAAAATTGACCCAGAGCATCAATTTGATCACTTTCACCTCTTTGAGATCCATATCTTCCTTTGCCTCCTCTTCCTCCTTTGCTTCTATACCAACCTCCTTCATTCCCTAATCTCCTATCATTTTCTTCTCTTTGATAGCCATAGCCTCCCATGCTACTTCCTTTTCCTCCTCTGCTTATATAAAAAATTTCTTCTTGGTTCCCAATGTAACACTTATAATTTGAACTAGTCTGTAAACCCTTATTCATCACAACAAGACTGGAGCCCTCGAACCTCTGTTTTTGTTTGTTATCGAGGCGAGAAGGTTGTAATCTTGCAGACCCAGATGGATCTTCTGGTGATTTTCTTGAACATACCTATACCCATTGACTTTCACCACCTGATATCCCTTTCCTTTCTCCCACACCATGAGGGTTCTCCCGGACTTCCATGGATTCTCTTTCTTGGATTCCTAATGAAGTGGATGGTGCACAGCTTGTCGAGTTTCCTTGAGTGGGAAAATCAATGTTATTCCCTCCAACTGAGAAGTTTAGCCTTCCTGAAGCCCAATGTGACTAAGGGGGAAACCCAACTAGGGCACGCTCAATTTGTGAACCCAAAACTAGGAAATATCTGGACCCAAATGGGCCAGAGGAAATTCCATCAGCATTATAATTTTGTGCATAACTTTGAACTGTTTATACAGAGTCCTTCGGGGTAGACCCATTTCATGAACTAGAAACTAGGTGAGAGCCAGACCCATGTGGGACACATGCAGGATCATAATTCTATGCAGAATTTTGATTTGTTGATGCAGGGTCCTTCGCTATATACCCCTTTCCCTTGCTCCCAGCTATTTTTATAAAATATGTAGATACTCTACATATGAACTCTACTCTTTATGTACATACAAAATGATATTTAATGTGATATATACTACATTTTCAACCCAAAAAATAAGAAATTGGTACCTTGTTGCTAGCAAAATTCCATTTGAAGAAAAGGCACATCCTGAAAGAGGTCAGTCATATCAAATTTTTCTACAATCCATAGTAATCTATGATGTTTGATGCGACATTTAGTTCATTTCATCATTCTTGTCTTCATCATGTTATGCTCTCTTTCTCTTGGCTCTCTGTAACCTCGAGGCTGCTTGAGGGAGTGAGAATTTCATAATTGCAATTTGAGCTTGTAGCAGCCCTTAGATCCTTCAGTTGGAGAGTGTCTATATTCCAAATATTTTCAAATTCAAGCCTCCTTAAAAGCAGGGCTTTTGTGTTGAATTTGATAAGAAAGGTCAACAACTGAAAATGGCGCTTCAAACCTTAGGTAAGTAATCGAGTGGTAAAGAAGGTTGTATCAGTCACTCCAAACCAAGCTTAGATAATGGTAGGGTTTTTTTAATAGTTTTTTTATAGTAGGGCATAGTTGTGTTGTAGCATTCGTTGGGTTGTACAGACATAGCAATCGTTCAGTAGGGCCAGTTGTAGCAGTGAGGTAGGTTTTATTCTCCTTATATTTGTGTCCCAGACCGTGGCATGGATTTGGTCCCTAAGAAAATAACTACAATAGCCAAATTATTATGCACAAAAAACAATCCATGGACTGAGCCAATTGATGTGTAGTCGGCCTTACCATTCCAATTTCCAATAGGGAAAGGCCTCCTCCATTGTTGGATATTTTCCCAATTGTAAAAGTATAAATCTAAGGCCCTTCCATTTCTTGAACCTATTAAACATAAACATTGGAAGCTATTGCTTCATCTTCCTTAACCTTCATGGGCGTATCCAATTGTCCCTCCTCATCAAGCTCCACCATCAGCAATCTGAGCCGATCTTGTCTCTCCATCTCCCTCTCACCGAACATGATAATAGGTTCAATTTAGGAAACAAAGAAGAGCACGCAGGGAATATTCATTGGCATGTACTACCAATACATAATCATGCCTCTGCAACATAATCTCCTGCATAGCCCGTTCTTTCCTCTCTCAAACCTCTTCACTCTCTGTTCCACATGCATTGGTTGAAAGACGAGATCAAAAACCCCATTCATGTTCCATAACTTGTTTTCAAACATTCTAAAAATTTGTGGCACTAAAACCCTTATCCTAGAAAGTTGTGGCTTCTAAAATGCATATTTTTGTTTTTTTAATTTGATGGTTTGTTGTGGCACTAAAACCCTTATTTTAGAAAGTTATGGCTTCTAAAATGGATATTTTTGTTTTTTATCTTGATGGTGTCTTTTATGTGTGTGTGTGTGTGTGTGTGTGTCTTTTTGTTTTTTTAGTTTATATATATATATATATATATATATATATATATAAGGTACTATGGTCATGTAAANAGAATGTAAGTGTAATTTCAAATTTAGTGGTGGGAAAGGACAAACCTTTTGGCTTTTTTGGTGGTGTTATCTGACGTAATTTAGGTGTTAGTGAATAATCTAGGTTTTAGTGGGTAGACATAATTCTACTTTTATTAATTCATATAAATTATTTTTAATGTAGTTTTGATGTTATTATGAACAACATAGTAGATTTTAGTTTTGAAACAATCTTTATGTTTTTTGTATTGGAGCAATGTGTTAGATACCTTCAAATGTTTGGATACTAAAACTAGGTTGTATTCAATCTAGAAATATCTATCACTTCTTGAAATTAGAACCTCTTGGGGTCTATCTATTTGTTTCATGTCAAGAGAGAACACAATCAAGAAGAATACATATCATCCAAGAGGGAATCAAACTAGAAGTTAACCTCCCTATCGGTTATTGGATATAGGGAAGGTGAAGAACTATCTAAGGTTTCTTCTTTACAATATGGACCCTATCTCAATCTATTCATCGATGGGGCCTGCAAGTATCTCATCATGTAATTTTCGCCTTGCTAGCTCGATGGAGTCAAATTTTGAAGTTAATTATATGTGATGCTTTCATCTAGTAGCCATATCATGTTTCATGGGATATATTCTTGACAACAAGTAATGAGGACTTTACATCTTTGCAAGTTATGGTTGTCATAAATGAAGAGGAATATCCAATGGGGCAGTCAAGGAATAAAATAAAATAATGTATAGAGAAGGTACCAACAAAAATAAGAAGAGGAAGACTCACAAGAGAAAAAAATTAGAGGAATTAGGCAACGGAACTACCATAGAAACAAGTAAGGACATTGTTACTAAATTATTATAAATGGGAGATCACCAAATTCAAGTCCTGACATCCCTAAAATGTAATCTCGTTAGGAAATAAGTAAATTATAGGTAGAAAATAGAGGGATAGGAAAATATATTAGGTGATACAAGATATAACAAATCCTCCACCTAGCATTACTACACATAACATAGAAGAAAATCTCCTTCTAGTCCCACAATGGGTACAGAAGAAACACAAGAATCTCCCAATACAGGAAGTGATGAAACTAATGTACAAAACCTCCTATACTAATTGGAGGAAGCAAGGTAATATGCCCTTAGATGGAAAACCATTTTAGATTCAAGGAGGGAATTATAAAGTAGAGGTAAACAAATTTCTTTAATCTAGCATGAACAAATGATTTTTGACCTACATGAGACATCTAAATTCTAAAAACTAAATGCATGGAAAACAAAAAGAAACTAGAAAAAGAGAACCTATCCATAAAAGTAGTGTTGGGGAGACAAAGAGAAGACATTGAGAGCATGAATGATATTTTTTTTTTAGATATCTCTATCACTAGATCATCTAAATTTTTAGAGGAGATTATCTCCTATAGATCCCGAGCAAGGAATAACACCGTGTATCTCAGAGAGAAGTGAGATATGATGCAACTAAGTAATATTTTCTAGTACCCAACATTCCAATTGGACAATTAAAGACATTTCATTGAGATTTATCATCGGTGCAATAAGGAGAGGAATTCATTGTGTGAATTATATTTTTACAACTATACCATGCTTCATCCTGCAAGATTGTCTCCCAAAATCTATGTGGGATATGTTCAACATGAGATTCTTCTTCTCATGGGTACAACATGGAGAAATAGGTGCATAGAGGCCCAAAGGTACATGCAAGAAGAGCTAAGTAATTTGTTTATGGATCAAGTCAGAAAAAACTAGACTTAAGAATTACTAAAGAATCATTCACTATCATCCTCATATGTGGACTTAATCTCTCTTTTAAGAGGAAACCAAAAGGAATCCATAATCTAGTGCCAATACACTGAAAAATTCAAGAGATAGGCTCCTAAAACTAAGCTAGTGTAGGTGGGAGGAAATTATCCCCACTCTCAAGAAGGAAAAACCTTATTCCCCTGAAGTATTAGAGGCTACCCTTTTTAAATCTTGGTTGCATGTATATAATTTGAGAAAATGAAGATTGGTTGGATGACACTTTGAGCGTAATGAAGCTTGGTTCGATTGATTTAAAATTCAAATCTAGTCTTCTTCTTCACCCCACTCCATCATAAAAATACACATCATAATTGGATATGGGGAAGAGAATAAGAGACGGAGCAAAGTAAAACAAGAGGAAATATACTACAATAAGTATGCCATCACACATATAATAACACATGACTTTAGAGAAGAATTAATTAGGTGATGAATAATGAACAAGGATGCATCAATATTTGGAAGTTACTTTTGTCGCACATGGGCATGCAACCCTGTATTTGGGGGGGGTAATGTGCCCTTAATTTATGATTTTAGTGCCCATATTGTTGTCATAATTTTGGTATATTTTCCTAATGAAATCAAGCCCTTCCTAGACATTATTATTTTTAAATGACCAAAATGGATGATTTGACTTATAATTATTTAAATGAATATGATTTTCTTAATATCAAATAAATTTAATAGTAAGTTTGGATAGCTCTAATACCATGTAATATTACGAACATTTGCAACCACAATATCTAACCTATTTAAACACACGCATCAAGAATCAAAATGAAATAATAATATCTAAGAATCAAGAGAGACAAGAGAGAGGGGATTTACATGGTAAAAACCCAAGGTGGGGAAACATCCATAGAATCAAATCCTTCTTAAATCCCCCCCATTACATATTTTAGAGAACACACATGTATGGAATTCAAATGGGATCCACACTACTATCCAACATATGCATGATCTGGACTAAAGAACCATAGTGTCCAAGCTAAAGATAAACATCATAAGCTACCCTCCAATTACTTGATTCGATACTAATGACCTCAATTTATATTAATGAGGAGAAACATGGAACATTAATCATAAGGTACAATCAAGGGTGGAAATAAACCAATCCATATATGTTAACAATAAGATCATTAATGGATAAGGAATAAGTGGTGGATGAAAATGACCTATTAGTGTAGGTCAATGTTAATTGACAAACATTCACCACTTAATAACTCCCAAAACTATATCCATGTGAAATGATATAAAATTCTATTGAGGCCAAGTTACATGCATAAATTCCCCATAAATGATGTTATAATGATCATGATTATGGCACTACATACAATATTACATTAAGTCACTACACAACATTAAAACACATTCGAACAATAATGTATGTTTTGTATCTTAAGTTCTTTTGAGTTTATTTTGTGGTTTGTATTACATGAGCTAATGTGGTTTTCCAAGAAAGAAGATTATTGTATCATTTATGATGAATTTCTAGATCGATATCATTCCAATCCATCAAGAGGGGTTTGTCTTCACACTATTTATCCTCTTCAAATATCTATTACATATCAATCAATTAACGGGTGAATAATACAGGTGATTATTTTCCTCCCAAAGAGTAAGAATGAAATCTAGGTTTCCAATAATAGGATATATAAATATATTCCTCAAGAACTTTTATCTCCTCCAAAATCTCAATTGTATCTTGGAATTTTAATTAGTAGAGGAGGGAGAAAAACCCTCATAATTCAACTATGCTAAAAAAGAGGCAATATAGGAACATCACACATTAATCAAGGATTCAACCATTGGATTAGTTATGATTATTTTTATCATTTCACTTGTTTTTTGATGCAATAAAAGATGGTTTCGATTTTTTTTAGAGAGATAGTTCATTTACTTAAGTGTTTTTAGGGTTCCAAGAGCTCAATTGGGTAGGGTCCACTCAAGGGGAGGTAATAAGAACCCTATTTTCAATTCATTTGTGTATGTCGAATTTATGATATGAGTTTAATTAGACTTCTATAGAATATATTAATTGGTATTCTTGACAATTCCATGCTTTCATTTTACAACAACATTCTTCTTTTCTTGTATTTCTATGCTTTCCTTTACTTCTTTACATTATAATGATTACAACTTTGGTGTCGACCTTGTGAATTTATGAACATCATAAGTTGATGTTACAATTATTTCTCTAGTCTAGTATACACACATTTCTTAGTTGATTTCAGTGAGCCTCCTCACTTTATTAACTCCTACATTTACTAAGAAATATTCCTACCTCTATCCAACTTCTAGTGTATAGTAAGAAGAAATGAACTATAAATATCCTATCTTAGTCTATGGAAGGTGAAATGGAATGTGGTTCCATAGTTATTCATTTTTTTTACTGTGACATAATTAGAATTATGTAGTTTGCATACATATTTCACAACACCTAATAGGTTTTCACACTCCCTAGATTAAAAATTAAAGGTTATGTTGAGGAGTTTAGTACACATACTATCTCAATTTTATGGCCCGATATGTTTATCATATGTTTTCCATTAAGATATTTTGTCAAGTCGCTCAATCCTTTTATATTTTTCCTTTCAGCCATAATATTTTAAATATAATAATTTTCTCTTGATAGTGTTTGTTCCTCGATCCGTGGGAAAGGTAAACTAATCTTATATTTATGACTAAATTTATTTTTTAGATATTTAATAGCTTGATCTATGACATTTCATCTATTTTGAGTTGTCTATATCAAAATTTTCATTCACCATTCCAATGTTCATTGGCATAATTGTTTTGTCATTTATTCCAAGAGGTAGTAAATCTCATTGAGACATGCTTTTAAAAATTTAATTACTTTCCCAACAAATTTATCATTTATATATTTTTTATCCCAAAGTTGATTGATATCTATTTGGAATATTGCATCAAAATTTCATTTTGTTGAAGAGCCTCAAAATAGGCTTGAAGTTATACCAAATCATATGTTTAGCAGCAATCAAGCATCTCTTTCTTGATATTTTCTTTGAATTTTCATCTAAAGAAGTTGTAATATTGATATGACATATGACCCAAAGGGGGAATAGTTAGAATTAAATTTATACGTAAGAGGGTGTTGTGAGTGATTTCTCACTCACTACTGCAAATTGCACATACTAAGGGGTTGTGAAATACTTAGTATTAGATCAAAAGAAATGAAAACTGAACTAAAATAAATGAGATAAACTATTTAACAGAACTGTAACATTCATTCTAAAAGTTGTCATAAAAAGAGAAATACAACATATAAATAATGATATTATTTATTACATAGAGAATGTAATTTTACATGTGCATATTGGAATTGGTTATGGATGATAGAGGGACTCTGTAACTAATACAAGGGAGGGTTCATTGATATCATTTATATGCCACATTCTTCAAAAGGTTAGGGGACCTGACAAGTCGTTCCAGGATTCGGGCTGGTGATCTTCTCATGGAGTCCAATCACCCACATCCCCCACCACAACCTATTCTCTTATGCATCGATAAGTATAGGGATGGTAGAGCCATATAAACACATGTATATAAAATTTCATAACAAATGTGGGATAATTCCTATTGAAGAAGTTAATCACCACTATTGATCATCTGATCTAACGGTCCTTGAGTCTCTGTCTTTGTTCCTCTTTCTCTTCCAGAACATGGGCTTCTTCTTCTTTTCATGTCTGTTGGTTTCTTCAAACCGTCTGCACACATCTTAATCCCTATATAAGATTCTACGGGAACCCTCTTGTATCCCTCATGCCCTCCGCGAGCTCCTACAAGATCCTTTGAGCTTCTTATTTTCTTCTTATACAAGCCCCCTGTGGGATTCACAAAGCCTCTGAAGGCTTACGATTGCTGAGTATTTCGCAATGGATTGATCATATCTTCTTCTTGAATTGATCGACCAATCCTCCATCACGATATCATCCTTCTGTCCATTGTCAAGTGAGAATTTGAACAGGGTCATGACCACGACCATCATCATTCTCTTCTTCCTTAGATTCAACCACGATGCTAGTGTAATCATTAGGAGCTTCCACTATTGCTCCCCATGTTCCTACGCCAATCTCTCCTCCATCTTCGTGGAACTCTTGATCCCAACTTTCAAATGAAAATAGGAAGTAGTGTGGTAAATCATACAAAGAACATAAATAATGCATAGGACTATGAGGGTATTTATCACCATTAAGGAATGTTGAAAAATGATACAAATGGTTCTGGCATAATTTTTGCCAGAATCTCCTTATGTAAAGAACAAAAAAAATTGGTTTGATGAGTTCATGTGTGGGAAGAAGCAATTCTATCCTAGATTTAATGAAACCATTGTCCATATTGATTAAGTAATTGCTGCAAAAATTACATTCTTGAAATGACCCGTATAACTTCAGTCAACCAATTTGAATGTTCAAGTTCCTGCAACAAAACAAGGAATTAAGTTGGCTCCCAAACCAGTCATTGAGAGTGACATCCCCGAAACTTTATTTTGGGTATTTTTGTCAACAAGAAAAAGATATGTTAATTAGCAACTAAACCTTTTGAAATTTTGTAAGCACCCTAGTTATTGACAAAGTTCTATATGAATCATTTGTAGTTTTGAGTTTAGTTACATGATGGAGCATGGTTAGAAATTATTGGTTTGAATGGTTTTGTCAATTCTAATTTGCAGATAATATGTTCTTCATTGAACAAATGAAGCAAAAATAAAGCCTATTTTTTGGGGGAATTACGGAAATATTTTTTTTGTAGGAAATGCTATCATTCTTAACCAGCAATTTTATTGACAAGCTTCATTATTCTCAACAATATGAAAATGCATTGCCAAATTACTTTTTGGCATGTATGATATGTTGTTATCAATGGATCAACATTGTTCAATTTAATGTGATCTTAGTATTGTGATGGAATACTTGTCTAAGACTCCAATCATATGCATTTTCCTTTTATTGGCACAGGCCAAAATAATTTTGTTCTATAATAGATTTTGTCAATGTAACTCAGATCCTTGTGCAGTTGCAAGTTGAAAATATATTTTGACTTGAAAGTTTTACTCTTACATGAATGGAGCACATATACTAGCTCATTTTACCTATTATGTTTTTATCAACCAAACACCATGGTAGCCAAAGATGTCTAGATTAACATGTTCAAGTTTCCTGAAGATACTCATCCAGTTTATTATATTCAATGTTTCCTTGAGATATTAAGCATGGTTGTGCTAATAATGGTGAAATGTTTTAAACTTCTAAAGAGTATAGTTTGCCAAAAATGTCGACCGCCCCAGACCCATGCATTGTAAACAATAAGTGTCTATTTATAAAGCTTCAATTTGAACATAGTGATGGTAATCTGTTAAGTGGGTGCAATTATGTATTGTTTGGATTGTGTATTATTTACAAGTAATTGCCTTCTATCTACAATATTCTTGGGCATGCATAGTCAAATGATTCTTATAGAAATCTGTCAATAACTAGAGCGCTTACAAATTTTCAAAAGGTTTAGTTGCTAATTAACATCTCTTTTTCTTGTTTTTCAGAGTTATGGAATCCTATGTGAGAAACTTGTGTCTCTATGTACGTTTCGGATCGCAAGCCTGCGTCCATCTTTAGGAGAAGTCAATCTCAAGGGTAATAATGTGAGAGAGAATATATTAATAATAGTTTGTAGTTTTTTAAGATTAGGGTTTTCATGTCGACCAACTACATAAAAATATTAAAAATTCTCATTCTTTCTTAAGGTTTGGATTAACAGTTTCCAAGAGTTGGAAAGGTCCAGTCCATTGTCTCTGTTATGATTTTGAGGATGTTTTTCAATCTCGATAGCTTCCCTGATGTGTCTTCTATTGTAGTGATCTTCTATAGCAATTACCTTGGGATCTTCCATATAAATGTGATGATTTGTGTCTTGAGAATGCTTTGCTATAGCCGATGTTTTGGATCGACCATGTAAGATATCAGCATAGTGTTCCTTTAACCTTACTTGCACTGAATGTCCAGTATTTCCAATGTACAGTTTACCACAGGAACAAGGGATTGCATACACACCATTCTTATGCTTGGGATCAATAGGATATTTAGCTTTATCCAACATGTTTCTGAGTGAGTTTGGTAGAGAGATATCACGAATGATAACATGGCCAAACTCATTGATATCTGCTTAATATCGACATTCTTCAGTTTCAGGGGTGACTTGCATGAGCAAATGGATGGTGTGGAAATGGGCTCGCCACTTTCCCCAATAGTGGCGAATCTATACATGGAATATTTTGAGGGAAAAGTATTAAACTCTTACCCTATCAAGCCAAAACTGTGGAAGAGATTCGTTGATGATACAAACATTATTTGGCCACATGGAAGAGAAAACCTTGATACTTTCCTTGTGCACTTGAAAAACCAATCCGATCATATAAAATTCACAATGGAAGTCGAGGAGAACAATAGCCTACCCTTTCTTGATGTTCTTCTGACCAGAAAAACCGATGGTACTATTGCATGACAAGTTTTTCAAAAAATAACCCACATAGACAAGTATTTACAAGCAGATTCACATCACCATCCTTCATAGAAGCTTGGTATTCTAAACACACTAGCCACAAGGGCTGTCAGAATTGCCGACAAAGAACACATAAATGGTGAGTTAAAGCATCTAAGGATAGTCTTAAAAAACAATGGCTATGATAATAATGATATTACAAGAGCTTTCAAAAATGCTCAAGATCCCAAGGTGAGGATCCTTGATGATGTAAATGAAAGTATCATGGTGCTCCCATACATTCAAGGAACAATCGACAGGGTGGAAAAGATCCTTAGAAAAAGGAAAATTAAGATTGCTTTCTCTTCGCCAAACTCGCTCAGAAACATGTTGGATAAAGCTAAAGATCCTATTGATCCCAAGCACAAGAAAGGTGTGTATGCAATCCATTGTTCCTGTGGTAAATTGTACATCGGCGAGACTGGACGTTCAGTGCAAGTAAGTTAAAGGAACACTGTGCTGATATCTTCCTTGGTTGATCCAAAACATCAGCTATAGAAGAGCATTCTCAAGGAACAAATCATCACATCTGTATGGAAGATTCCAAGGTAATTGCTACAGAAGATCACTACAACAGAAGATGCATCAGGGAAGCTATCGAGATTGAAAAACATCCTCAAAATCTTAACAGAGATGATGGACTGGACCTTTCCAACTCTTGGAAACCGTTAATCCAAACCTTAAGAAAGAATGAGAATTTTTAATATTTTTTTGTAGTTGGATGACATGAAACCCTAATCTTAAAAAACTACAAACTATTATTAATATATTCTCTCTCACATTATTACCCTTGAGATCGACTTCTCCAGAAGATGGACGCAAGCTTGCGATCTGAAACGTATGTAGAGACACAAGTTTCTCACACAGGATTCCATAACTCTGAAAAACATCAAACAACCTGTGAAAACCTAAACAATTACATCATTTCCCTCCATCGAAGGGATATGCTGGATCGTATCAGACATTTGGAGAAAATTTGTGTTGTCTTAACTTGGGAATACTCACGCTTATCCTTTCTTAAAAGGTGCAGAGATAACGGGCTCATACCAAAGTTTGCAGTCATACGCCATCACCTATCTGATAAGAACAAGGATGTCTTCACCCACGCAAGCATGGAGCTGGTCAGAAAAGAAATAAGGTCGCATAGAAAGAGGTTAGCAAATACATGACGTGATTGTCTAAAGCTTCATTTGGAACTAGCGAACTCTATAAGATTTGACATATGGCTGAGAGTGAACGCGCACATATCTTCAAAGGTGGATGCAACCCTAGAAAAACTAGAAAAGTCCCATATCAAGAAATTCTTAGAACTGGAGAAAGGGAAAAAACGACAAAGAAAATCTCAGTGTAAAAGCAACGTGGTTAATCTTTCTAGGCACATGTTAAACTAGGATGAGATGTGCATCCTCGAGAAAGGATTAAATTTTTCTATAGCTCCCAAAAATATTCCGATTGAAAGAATTTTCTGCACCATTGAAAACACCATATCTATTTTACTTGATGCTAACGCAGAAGATGTAACACAGGAGTGTGCTCGCATCTTAAGAAGATCCAAGCCTCCCAAACCAAACATTAGCAAGCAAGAGGCTTTAGCGATTAGAACTCTGAGATAGAACAATATGATAATGATCATGAAAGCGGATAAGGGTAATGCTACGATGTTAATGGACATTGAGGTGTATGAACAAAAAATGTGTGAGCATTTGTCTACCACCGGAAGCTACAAAAAACTAGTGAAAGATCCATCAGCCAAGATCATGAATAAGGTAAAGAATGTCATCCTATTGTCCAACCCAGATGATAATACCAGGAAACAATTCATTCCAAAGAGTTCTATCACACCAAGGATTTATGGCCTCCCAAAGATTCACAAAGAGGGCATTCCCTTGAGACCCTTCGTAAATACAATTGGTTCAGCGACTTACCCATTGGCTAAATTCCTTGCTAAGTCTCTCAAACCATTAGTGGGTCACACATCATCGTATATCAAAGACTCTACCCATTTCATTGAGGGAGTCAAAGACTTACGGTTGGATAATAATGACCTTTTAGTGAGCTTTGATGTGGTGTCCCTTTACACCAAAGTTCCAATTGATGATGCCATAAGTATCATAAAATATATCATGAATGATGACACAGCCAAACTCATTGATATCTGCTTAAGATCGACATTCTTCAGTTTCATGGGTGACTTGTATGAGCAAATGGATGGTGTGGCACTGGGCTCGCCACTTTCCCCAATAGTGGCGAATCTATACATGGAATATTTTGAGGGAAAAGTATTAAACTCTTACCCTATCAAGCCAAAAATGTGGAAGATATTCGTTGATGATACAAACATTATTTGGCCACATGGAAGAGCAAACCTTGACACTTTCCTTGTGCACTTGAACAACCAATTTGATCATATAAAATTCACAATGGAAGTCAAGGAGAACAATAGCCTACCCTTTCTTGATGTTCTTCTGACCAGAAAAACCGATGGTACTATTGCATGACAAGTTTTTCGAAAAATAACCCACACAGACAAGTATTTACAAGCAGATTCACATCACCATCCTTCACAGAAGCTTGGTATTCTAAACACACTAGCCATAAGGGTTGTCAGAATTGCTGACAAAGAACACATAAATCGTGAGTTAAATCATCTAAGGACAGCCTTAAAAAACAATGGCTATGATAATAATGATATTACAAGAACTTTCAAAATGGCTCAAGATCCCAAGGTGAGGATCCTTGATGATGTAAATGAAAGTATCATGGTGCTCCCATACATTCAAGGAACAACCAACAGGGTGGCAAAGATCCTTAGAAAAAGGAAAATAAAGATTGCTTTCTCTCCGCCAAACTCGCTCATAAACATGTTGGATAAATCTACAGATCCTATTGATCCCAAGCATAAGAAAGATGTGTATGCAATCCCGTGTTCCTGTGGTAAACTGTACATCGACGAGACTGGACGTTCAGTGCAAGTAAGGTTAAAGGAACACTGTGCTGATATCTTCCATGGTCAATCCAAAACATCAGCTATAGCAGATCATTTTCAAGACACAAATCATCACATCTGTATGGAAGATGCCAAGGTAATTGCTACAGAAGATCACTGCAACAGAAGAGGCATCAGGGAAGCTATCAAGATTGAAAAATATCCTCAAAATCTTAACAGAGACGATGGACTGGACCTTTCCAACTCTTGGAAACCGTTAATCCAAACCTTCAGTAAGAATGAGAATTTTTAATATTTTTTTGTAGTTGGCCGACATGACAACCCTAATCTTAAAAAACTACAAACTATTATTAATATATTCTCTCTCACATTATTACCCTTGAGATCGACTTCTCCTGAAGATGGACACAGGCTTGTGATCTGAAACGTACATAGAGACACAAGTTTCTCACACAGTATTCCATAACTCTGAAAAACATCAAACAACCTGTGAAAACCTAAACAATTACATCATTTCCCTCCATGGAAGGGATATGCTGGATCGTATCAGAAATTTAGAGAAAATTCGTGTTGTCTTAACTTGGGAATAATCACACTTATCCTTTCTTAAAAGGTGTAGAGATAACAGGCTCATACCAAAGTTTGCACTCATACGCCATCACCTATCTGATAAGAGCAAGGATGTCTTCACTCGCGCGAGCATGGAGCTGGTCAGAAATTAAATCAGGTCGCATAGAAAGAGGTTAGCAAATACATCACGTGACTGTCTAAAGCTTCATCTGGAACTAGCAAACTCTATAAGATTTGACATATGGCTGAGAGTGAACGCGCGCATATCATCAAAGGTGGATGCAACCCTAGAAAAACTAGAAAAGTCCCATATCAAGAAATTCTTAGAACTGGAGAAAGGGAAAAAATGACAGAGATATATCAGTGCAAAAGCAACGTGGTTAATCTTTCCAGGCACACATTAAACCAGGATGAGATGCGCATCCTCGAGAAAGGCTTAAATTTTTCTATAGCTCCCAAAAATATTTCGATTGAAAGAATTGCCTGCACCATTGAAAATGCCATATCTATTTTACCTGATGCTAACGCAGAAGATGTAATACAAGAGTGCACTGGCATCTTAAGAAGATCCAAGCCTCCCAAACCAAACATTAATAGGCAAGAGGCTTCAGCAATTAGAACTCTGAGACAGAACAATGTGATAATGATCATGAAAGCGGATAAGGGTAATGCTACGATGTTAATGGACACTGAAGTGTATGAACAAAAAATGCGTGAGCATTTGTCTACCATTGGTAGCTACAAAAAATTAGCGAAAGATCCATTAGCCAAGATCATGAATAAGGAAAAGAATGTCATCCTATTGTCCAACCTAGATGATAATACCAAGAAACGACTCATTCCAAAGAGTTCTATCACACCAAGGATTTACGACCTCCCAAAGATTCACAAAGAGGGCATTCCCTTGAGACCCATCGTAAATACAATTGGTTCAATGACTTACCCATTGGCTAAATTCCTTGCTAAGTCTCTCAAACCATTAGTGGGTCACACATCATCGTATATCAAAGACTCTTCCCATTTCATTGAGGGAGTCAAAGACTTACGGTTGGATAATAATGACCTTTTAGTGAGCTTTGATGTGGTGTCCCTTTACACAAAAGTTCCAATTGATGATTCCATCAGTATCATAAAAGATATCAGGAATGATGCCACGACCAAACTCATTGATATCTGCTTAAGATCGACATTCTTCAATTTCAGGGGTGACTTGTACGAGCAAATGGATGGTGTGGCAATGGGCTTGCCACTTTCCCCAATAGTGGTGATCCTATACATGGAATATTTTGAGGGAAAATTATTAAACTCTTACCCTATCAAGACAAAAATGTGGAAGAGATTCGTTGATGATACAAACATTATTTGGCCACATGGAAGAGAAAACCTTGATACTTTCCTTGTGCACTTGAACAACCAATCTGATCATATAAAATTCACAATGGAAGTCAAGGAGAACAATAGCCTACCCTTTCTTGATGTTCTTTTGACCAGAAAAACCGATGGTACTATTGCACGACAAGTTTTTTGAAAAATAACCCACACAGACAAGCATTTACAAGCAGATTCACATCACCATCCTTCACAGAAGCCTGGTATTCTAAACACACTAGCCACAAGGGCTATCAAAATTGCTAACAAAGAACACATAAATGGTGAGTTAAAGCATCCAAGGACAGTCTTAAAAAACAATGGCTATGATAATAATGATATTACAAGAACTTTCAAAAAGGCTCAAGATCCCAAGGTGAGGATCCTTGATGATGTAAATGAAAGTATCGTGGTGCTCCCATACATTCAAGGAACAACCAAGAGGGTGGCAAAGATCCTTAGAAAAATGAAAATAAAGATTTCTTTCTCTCTGCCAAACTCACTCAGAAACATGTTGGATAAAGCTAAAGATCCTATTGATCCCAAGCATAAGAAAGGTGTGTATGCAATCCCTTGTTCCTGTGGTAAACTGTACATCGGCGAGACTGGACGTTTAGTGCAAGTAAGGTTAAAGGAACACTGTGCTGATATCTTCCATGATCGATCCAAAACATCAGCTATAGTAGAGCATTCTCAAGACACAAATCACCACATCTGTATGGAAGATTCCAAGGTAATTGCTACAGAAGATCACTACAATAGAATACGCATCAAGGAAGCTATCGAGATTGAAAAACATCCTCAAAATATTAACAAAGACGATGGACTGGACCTTTCCAACTCTTGGAAACCGTTAATCCAAACCTTAAGAAAGAATGAGAATTTTTAATAATTTTTTGTAGTTGGCCGACATGAAAACCCTAATCTTAGAAAACTACAAACTATTATTAATATATTCTCTCTCACATTATTACCCTTGAGATCGACTTCTCCTGAAGATGGACGTAGGCTTGCGATCCGAAATGTACATAGAGACACAAGTTTCTCACACAGAATTCCATAACTCTGAAAAACATCAAACAACCTGTGAAAACCTAAACAATTACATCTCTTTTTTTTGTTGACACAAATACCTAAAATAAAGTTTCAGAAGATGTGAGTCTCAATGACTGGTTTAGGAACCAACTTAATTTCTTGTTTTGCTGCAAGAACTTGAACATTCAAATTGGTTGACTGAAGTTATCTGGGTCATTTCAAGAATGTAATTTTTGCATCAATTACTTAATCTATATGGACAATGGTTTCATTAAATCTAGGATAGACTTGTTGCTTCCCACACATGAACTCATCACACCCATTCTTTATGTTCTTTACATAAGGAGATTATGGGGAAAATTATGACAAAACTATTTGTATCATTTTTCATCATTCCTTAATGCTGATAAATACCCTCACATTCCTATGCATTTTTAGTTAATCACATTACTTGGATTGAAAATTACTATCACACATTTTACACCATCGATATTAATCAAACATAATGGTTTCTTTCAAATCACAATCTAGTCACAAAATATCCAATCAATCATAATAGATCACTATTTCTTAAATTAAGAAGAAGAGTAGGTTTCAAATTACTTTTCCAAGGATTTCCACTGGAATTCTTATGCTTCTTCAAAATTGGTGTTATGGTCATATATTTGACCACCACTAATTCTTGTAAATTGTCCACGCTAGCTCTCCTTTGAACTCCAATGCAAATATAACTGTCAAATGGTAAAGACGCCAAGGTGGGCATATTTTTTCACCAATTGATCTGCTTAAACCCCAATTCAACCATCGATAGTGATTACATTCCAGGGCGATCGAGGAAATGAATGAGTAATCGATGCAGGAAGCAGGGAGATCGATGAAATGAACGAGTAATTGATGCAGGAAGCAGGGAAATCAATGAAATGAAATATGCAGCAAAATTCATCAAGGAGACTCATCAATTGTCCTATCTGGAATGAATGGTGAAAATTGAGTCGGTGTTTGGGATTTGTCCCACATCGATATAGAAGTTAATATATTTAGTGTTTATATATCCCATCCTTATCAATGTTAATCAATGCGTAGTGCAAAAGGTATGTGGGGGCTCTGGGTGTTTCGACTCCACGAGACGCTCACCAGCCCAGAGCCCGGGACGACCTATCAGACCCCTACCCCTTTGTAAAAAATAACAACACTTATCAATGATGGGTTGCAAACACCAACAACAACATTTTTCAATGATGGGTTTCAAAAACCAATAACAACATTTGTCAATGATGGGTTGCAAAAATCAATTATTTGGTGGGTAATATTATGAGTTATATTGTTCTAATTGACTTAACTATAAACCTTATAGACTATTTCGTGGGTAATATTATGACTTATATTGTTCTAGTTGACTTAATCGTAAACCTTATAGACTATATAGAATGTTAACAACAATAATATTATTCTATAAAGTTTATTTGTTTATATTTAACACTAGTATTAACATCTTAATATAATAAAAAATAATATTCTATATAGTTTGTTTGTTTATATTTAACACTAGTAATAACCTCTTAATATAATAAAAAAATGTGGAAATGATTTATATTTTCTTTTAAAAGGGTAATTTAGAAATTAATAATAGATTTAGGTATGCAATTAAAATATTAATTTTTAATGAGGTTATATTCCAAGTGATTGTGGGAGATAAATGCCTTCTACTAGATATTGACACACAATAGAATTATGACATTGGGAAATATCACAAAACAAAATAGACAAGGACCCTATCACTGTTCATTATTCCTTGCGAAGGATGAGACTACAAAGCCTTTTCTTTCTAGAATGTGATTATGCTCAATCAATTTGGGATGATACTACAAATGAAGTAGGGAAAATTAAAACACTTTCTTGTGCTTGGTGCAATTTTTTCTTGCATTTGAAAAATTACTACCTAGGAGATCCTTGCATCTCAAACCTCACCTAACCATAATATGGATGGACCTTCCCAATCAAGTTTGTTGGAGAATTTGGCTAGCTTGAAACAAGATGATACTTAATGCAGAGGCCTCTCATCCTAGGAATACAACCATCAAACCTATATGTTTTTTGTTTTAATCTCTTTCTTCTCATGAGATGTAAGTATTTAAACATGGATATCTTATTGTCCTGCATGAAATTTCTTAGGTAAGATATCTTGTATTTGAGATCACCCCTTAGTCCAAATCTATATTCTATAAACTAGTAGAAATTAGCTTAGAGACCATATTTACAAGGGTATGACTTTTGGGGCTTGTTGTGACTATCACAAGCTCTTTAAACGCTTCTTTAATGGAGCCTCCGAAATCATATCAAGGATGGAAGGAGCATGGGGAAAGAGGGGGGGGGCGATCTGCATAGGCCTTGATAGACACATATTATTAACTTATTTCTAGAGACTCTAAATGACCACCAACAATCACGATGAATACTATGCCATCTACATAGGAACATATATCTTAAAATCACATCAAATTGAAAATGTAATGTTGATGTAGTAGTTGTGTGAGGAATCCTCACAAAGTCAGCCTCAAAAAATATAATAATAAAGAATGATTATTGTGCATAAAAGACAAGTTGGCCTAGATTAAGTGTGCAACTCGTCCCTAGATTAAAGAAAACAAGAAAACATAGATTCAACTATAAATAAGAAGGAACATCACTCATTTTCACCTAGGTAAGTTCACTCCACTCAAGGAATAAGTTCGCTACAAGCTAGAAGAAGCCTTTTATGGGGTTCACTATATGTGGAGGAGTTTCTACTTTCTTCTTGGGTTTGATCTTCTGATATATGTGATTACTATGTATCGGGATGTATATTCATGTACTTTGAACTGAGATCTCTATTAGAAGGTTTCTAGGTTTTCTCCCTTGTGGTTTCCCAGGTCAAAATATTGTGTCTATTTTTATGTGCTTGGTTGTTCTTTTGGTGATCATACTATATATTTCTCTGCATATAATATTGGAATTATACTACTATTTTTAACAACTATCATGGTATCAGAGTAGTTCTAAAAGAGACCATTGCAAAAAACTAGGGCTCTATAGTTCAAAGCTTTACAACCTCAATTTTATCTTGAAAAGTGCATAGTAGAATTCGCCTTGGGAGGGTGCACCCTTCTATGGAGGAAAATTATGGAAAGATGATCTTTCAATTTTTGACCTAATTCTGTCGGGGTCAATATATATGGTTTCTTGATTTGATCCATTCTATCCACTTATTTGGTTCAGTCTCGACAGTCTCCAACTTGCATTGGTGCGACACATCTTTCTGTGGAAGAAAATCCTCATTTCAAGAACTTTTAGTTTTGACCTAAATTATGTCGGTATCAGAAACTAGGGCTTCCATTGTGTTACTTCTATGTCCATAGGTATAGGAGAAAACAAGGCCCATTCAACTCTCCCTAGGAGGGTGCATTTATCTATGGAATCAAATTTGCAAGAATCTAAACTTCAATTTTGACCCTCCCCTGCCACAGTTTCTAGGTTAGTCTTTATATCTCAATGTTCCAGTCAAGATGAGTAATGTGAAGGTGGAAGATAATCTTGACAGGGATTCCAAATTCAACTCATGGGAGTCTATGATACTCATTATCCTAGAGGAGAATGAGATTATAAAGTTTCTAAATGAAAAGGTACCATAAGCAGAAGAAGAAGCAGAGAGACTAAATTAAGGAAGAATGATGTGAAGGAAACAAGGATCCTAATAGATGCAGTAAAATATGACTTGGCACCTTATATTTCTAAAAAGAAGAAAACCAAAAATATCTTTGGAGTATTGAAGAAATTGTTTGAAAATAACAACATCAATAGAGCTCTTTCCTTAAGACAACAACTCTGTGACATCAATATGACAAAGTCAGAATGATCAGTTGCATCCTAGCTCATGAATATTTTCAAGCTAAGATATCAATTGAGCACCATTGGGGAATCAATTGAAGATAGATAACTTATCATGATGACTCTTAATGGTTTCCCCTCCTCCTGGGAACCATTCATTCAGAGTATTAGTGGGTGATCCAAATTTCCCATGTTTGATCGATTGTGGACAAACTTTACACTAGAAGAGACTACAATTGAAGCTAGAGGCATATTGCATTTAACTCAACATGAAGAAAACCATGCCCTTACATCTCATGCCAAGAAGGGGAAAGGTAAGAGAAGAAATTTTCATGGAAGAAAAGACAAAGGTGAAATATCAAGTCCCGATCCAAAAAAATAAGAATAAGGATATTTCTCATATTTAGTGATTTGGATGTCAGAAGTATGGTCACTATGCCAAAAAGTGTCACAGATCAAAAACGAGAAAACACCAATCCTCAACTGCTGATATCGATGCATATAATCCACACAAGAAAGTCAAGGAATGATGATTTTGAAGAAAGTACGAAGGATCGTCGAAAGGAGTTCTTCTTCTAGTACTCTCCATGTATGGCACACCAATGACAAATTTATCAAGATGATGTGATTTTCCTTGGTAATGTGTGAAGATCAAGATTGCAGTTCCATTAATGGGATTCCGACAAGAAAGAATATGAAGGTCAAATGATTCCTGTGGTTTCTGCAAGGTTGTAGACATCAATATGGATCCCACAAAACAACAAAAGATAAGTATTTGTATTTGGATGATCATTTGTCATTATCTCTCTTGTAGATCATATATGCATGTTTTGAACATATTTTGAAAATAGTTATATATATGTTTTCCCATAAATTGTTTCTTATGTATTGCATATTATGTACATAATTGGGTAAGTGGAGGCTATAGTGCTGTATAACATTACATGAGCCCATTATGGAGCTAGTCTAAGATGAAACCTCTTTTCTAACATGTTGAGAGTTGTTCACACTATCAATAGTTTGTTATAGTGGAGATGGAAGGAATCTAGATAGTTACCAATTGTGTTTGGAATATGGATGGATGTTGTGTTGAAGAATTGGCTAATATTCTTACATAAATGTGTGAAATATTGTCATTGCATTAAAATTTCAACTTACTTTGATTGAATTTCATGATTCTACAATATTGCTAATTATCTGATTGGATTTGACTTGTATGGAAAGACCATATGCCATGGCCTATAGAGGAAGGATAATGGGACTTGTTCTAGAGGATAAGTGATGGACATGTAGATCTCGTTGATATTCAATGTTCGAGAGAGAGAAGGATGTTCAAAATCCAAAAGATTCTAGGAGCATGGATTCTGTGATAAAGTGAGAAACACTAATACGAAATAGATGTGGATATAATACATCCATTCATATGTGGAAACATGACCCAAAGGTCCATAGGATCTCATATGGGAATTGATGGTTGGGAGGAGGCCCCAATGAATGATGATCTCTTTGCTATAATTGTTAATTCTATCAATGATCATGAGAAGCAGTTGGAATCTAGTTGGAGTCATGGTAGACTCTAAAAGTGGTTAGATCCTTTTAGTCCTAAAGGACATGTTCAACTACTCAATTTACTTCTAAGGATATAGAGAGAATTATTGATAGGTGCAGAGGAAGTTATCCTTGAGTCCAAGATGAGGATATTGGACCATTATACCATGTATTTGTATTGGAGGTGTGGCTGAGACCTAATGAGATCTTCCTCCTTTAAGGGAAGAACACAGTTGAGATCCTCAGTAGATATAACATGATGGATGGTGAGTACATGTCTACACTAATGGTAACAAATATAAATGATGTTTTTTTATTCATAATTGGTGGATCCCACTATACAAAAACTTGAGAGGATCCTTGATGTACCTGGTCATCACTAGGACAGTCGATACAACTTGCAGTAAGGAGATGTGCTTATTTTCTTTGTGAATTTTTGTGTTCATATTGGTGCCTCACTCATTTTTATCTAACCAAATTCACTCCACTCAAGGAATAAGTTCACTACCAGCTAGAAGAAGTATTTTTTGGGGTTCCCTATATTTGGAGGAGTTTTTCCTTTGTTCTTAGGGTTTATCTTCTGCTATATGTGATTACTATGTATTTGGAAGTATGTTGTACTTTGAAATAAGATCTCTATGACAAGGTTTTTGTGTTTTATCCCTTGTGGTTTCCAGGGTCAAAATATTGTGTCTATTATTTCTATGCTTGGTTGTTCTTTTAGTGATCCTACTATATATTATACTACATATAATATTTGAATTATACTGCTACCTTTAAAAAATATTAGGTAAACCTTTAAGGGGGGTTTTTCCCCCCCCCCCCCCCCCCCGCAAATTCCAAGTCATGTTGGAATTTTTGGGGGGGTCTTTCCAAACCCCCCCGAAAAGGTCCAGGTCATGTTGGAATTTCGGGGTGGGGTCTTTCCAACCCCCCCCCCCCCCAAATTCCAAGTCATGTTGGAATTTTTGGGGGGGTCTTTCCAAACCCCCCCGAAAAGGTCCAGGTCATGTTGGAATTTCGGGGTGGGGTCTTTCCAACCCCCCCCCCCCCCAAATTCCAAGTCATGTTGGAATTTTTGGGGGGGTCTTTCCAAACCCCCCCGAAAAGGTCCAGGTCATGTTGGAATTTCGGGGTGGGGTCTTTCCAACCCCCCCCCCCCCCAAAAGTCCAATTTTTAGGACTTTTGAGGGGGTATTTTAACAACCTCCCCCAAAGACCTAATTTTTTTTGGGGGGGAGGGGGGGAGGGGGTTAGAAAAACCACCGCAAGACAAAACCACCCCCAAAAGGGTAATTTGTTGTACTGTAAGTTGTAATTTCTTAAAGAGTAATTTAACAATTGTAACTTTTAATTGTCAAATTTTGCAATTTGTAATTGTAAGTGAAATGGTAGATTGTATATTGTAAATGAAACTCTAATTGTGCCTTATAAATATTTTAATTTGAAATTTGTTGTATTGTAATTTATCATTTGTAGTTATAACTATAATTGGGCATTATAAATCATAAGTTGTAACTCTAATTGTTATTTTTAATTGAAGATGACATTATGAAAATGGTAATTTTTTTTTGTAAATATTAATTTGTAAATCGATTCATTGTTATTAGATTGTTATTGTTAATTAAGACTAGTATCATGAATTGCAATTTCTTATTGTAATTAAAATTTGTAAATATAATCAGTGAGCTATTAGATTGTTATCGTTACTTGAAACTAGCTTCATGAATTTCTTTTGTTGTAAACTTTCAATCTAATTAGATTCTAACTTCTAATCCTAATTGTATCTAACATCCTAAATTGTACATAAAAAATGAACATAATTTTAAATAAAATAAACATTAAACATGAACATAAGATAAACCTATAACTTCTAAGATTTAATTGGTAGCTTGTAAATTCTAGTTCTAACAAGCGTTCCTAAACTTGTAACCTGTAATTGTAAGATTGCAAATTGTACAATCATCGACATAAATAGGAACATAAGACAAAGTTAACATGCAGTTACATAAATATAAACATACTTGATAAATATAAATTCCCATAAACATAAATAACATAAACACATCATATATTCACCATGAAAAAATAGGATACAAAATAATACAAAAAAAGTCAATTTGTATATATGTATACATAAAAAAAAACAAGTATATATGTATGCATATCAATAAAAATAGTGGAACATGAACGAATCTCATCAAATATTTGGACCACATGCCTTGTGGGATCTATGGTAATTCCCAACTGATAGTGCCATCTGCACCATATCCCTGGTGACAAGGCGTTGCATGCTCGAAAATGGTGGCTACGTCATGAGGACTACAAAAATTAAAATTGTGAATTACGTAAGCTAGTTAGATTTAAGTACTTGAAATTAGGTAGCTCACACATTTTTAAAATTTTAAGTGTATGAATCGACTTACTTGACTTGAGTTCATCAAAATATTGTTCAAATCCTGGTTTGTGGTATCTCTAGGACAATGCTGAGTCAATGGAACCTCACCAAGACAATGTAGAGTCAACCTTTCCCACTGCTCTGTGAGAATTAATGTAGTATCAAATCCCAATTGTACTTGATTCTGTATATAGTGACATCATGCATGGATAAATCAAATAATAGTAATTGAACATTAAAAATTAAATGTCAATTTGGATTCTTTATTGCATTGCAACATAAGTTACAGAACCTCATCGACTAGAAGCTCATGATCAAAAATTGAGGGAGAATATATGACTTGATCTTGCTCAATCACATTGACTCTACCCTATACAATTTAAGCAAGGAACAAAAAGAAAGTTACTATAAAATAATTTCAATTATATGCATGTATGTAACTAAAAAAAGTTAAGATGAGGGAACTAACATGTGTACCATGGAGACATCACTAGAGACAATGCTCAACCGATGGGGTATTGGAATTGAGCAAATCCATAAAGGCAGTCCTTTGCATGGAACAACAAAAAAAAACCAGTGTTACTCAATAGACACTTTTCTATGTACATGTATTAAATATTATTATTTAATGGCGTATAATAAAAAAATTGAGTACATAAATATACCTACTCTATAAATGATGGCCTACATCCCTTATACATACAATAGTATGCATCTTGGGAACTCATAGCATATGTACGTAGAGTATCATGGTCAAGCACCCCAATAATCAACTTGTCCATCCACAATTACTTAGTATTTATATGTCGAGGACATGTCTAGAATTGACGTCGTGCATTGCCACTGTAGCATCGTCCAATGCAATGTGTATGAAAGCTACCATATGATCCCATGTCTCATCTTTGAGCTATGATGGCTCAACGACATCATCTGAATGAATAACATTTTGATTATGAATGGGGACTAATCGAGGAGGTGGTGGTGAAGCGGTAGACTCTCTATGAGCCCAAGGATTCTCATAACTACATCCCCTCTTGATGCCATAAAAATAGGACGGTGTGCTCATGTAATTAGGATGCATGTGCAACAGAAAATCTGCATAAACATGTTTGGAAAATTACAATGGGACCTAATCATGGTGGGGGAATATGCCCCAGGATCCAATAAACCTATCATAAACATGAGGCACATCAACCTCAATTATAAACTCTCGCAATTCGAATGGTTTTCTAGGAGTAGGAATAGGAGGGATGTCAAACATAGTTCCATTGACATCCTTTCCTCTTGTTGCAGCTTTCACAAGCTCCCATCTGTCAGGACCCAATAGATGGTCCCTCCTCCAATGGAAATAATTTTTGTAGATTTCACTAAGAGGCCCCACCATCTAGTGTACTTCCAACAATCCATTGACCACATTGATCATCATGATGATCGACTATTTGGATTTGAAATTAGGGACCATGACCCCTAAGTGGGTGTACATCCAATCACGTTGCAATGTAATCTCCTCGATCGCGATCCTTGTGATCTCATCCTCCCAAGGAGGTGGAGAAGTAAGATGAGCACCTAATAAACAAATAAAAAATATGTCATTCAAAGTACAAAATGGAAATACAAAATCAAGATACAAGTAGTTAAAAAGTATAATTTATATGAATTTAATGTACATGTGTGATGAATAATTGTAATGCCTCATTTAGGGATAGGAAAAGTAATTGAATGAAATCATTAAGTATAAACATAAATGATGACTTGATACTAAGATATAATGGTTAGTGTATCTATGTAAACTAGCATGGCATGATTCATGTATGAGGATCTAATATCAAGGATTGATATAGTCCCAATACTGCGACCTGGGAAGATGCATTGGAAATACGTAGACAATATCCATACTTATTCTAGAACTACCGGATGAAGTATCCTAAAGTGGGGGTGTATGTAACACCTTGTTTTTACCCTAACTCTTGAAATAAGAATAACTATTATTTGAGGGCATTCTATGATGAATGACGTGGGTATTTATTTATTTGAGATCTAAAAAACACTTGTATGGATGTATTTTTGAGGGAATCTGATTTCGGATGACTTGGACATGTGTGAAGGAATGCATTATTGATAAGATATGACCTAAGAAGAATTATCTCACATATTTATGAGTAAAATATGATTATGAAAATGATGATGACATTTGGTCAATTGTGAATGCAGTGATGTTATGTTTTTAATTGTGAATAAAAAATCATGTGAAGTTATCAACAAGGATTTACAATTGTATAATGTTTTATAGTAATGAATGATTAACAAAATTTATTTATCATGTAATTTGATGGTTTTCTAAGTGTGATAGGAAAGGAAGGTACATGAAACACAAGAAAGCATCACTATCCAAAGAATCTAGCTGAGTCGATGACTATGGTAGGTGATATCAATATTGTTTATAATATGATTAAATTGTGATATGTTTGATGCACTAGCATGCATGGACTCTAAATGAGTCGATACACCTCAACAGTTGAGCTAGCTTGATGTTTATGTTATGGTTGAAATCTTATTTATGAGAATTGGTGCATGGGTTGTTATATGTGTAGGTGATGGGATACAATTCCAATCGACCCTTGATAATTATTGTATCATATTCTTATCCACAGAAACTTGCATAAGGGAAGTTGTAAATAATTCTATGGAACCTCATCTTTCTTATGATATGGTGCTTCTTCATTGTGTTTGTATCAACACCATACAATATCAGTGCTCCTACCCTCTCCAAATTTGAGAGTATTTCATGGGTTGATTTATAAAAATATAGCACCTTCTCTACATCAAGGGAACACATAGAAATTTAAGCATAATACGAAATGTAAAACAACAAGTACATAGGATAAGAACAACCAAAGAAAAACATAGAATCATTGGAGGAAATGTGTGAGACCTCTACTGTCAAAAGAGGTGGGAACCATGTTTTATGTAGATCCAAGTGCATTGGCCAAAACCGAAGAAAAAGGAAAGTTCCCTTCTCCAACTAATAATATATATTGGAAGCTTGAATCATGCTTGATAGTCATGTCCAAACAAAGATGTCCCAATGCATAGCTATACCTATTAATATGTGGATCCTACATAGTCAATTCCATATCTGAATACATGAGAGATTCCACAATTAATTCCCTGCTATCCCCAGTCAATTATAGGATAATGCACTTTGACAAGAAGAAATCATCTGAAAAATCATCCTCAAATGCATGTAATCTATTAAAACATTAGACCTCTCAAATTTTCATTATTCCTAGCTCTCAACAAACGTAACTGACTCTCCACTAGAACTCGGCATCCAAGCCTGAAAGTATAAGAGAATGACCTTGAATTCCCTCTATCGTAACATTAATTCAATAGGTACTTGATATGTTCTATAATCCTATATAATAACACAGTGAAACATATGTCCAAAGCCCTTACCTTGGACCAATCTCAATTCCAATATTATTCAATCCATTCAGGGAGAAAACCAAGATACATGAAGTACGACAATGCAACCTTAAACAACCTCCCAACTATAATTTCAACGTGCAACCAATTTGTAGCTTTAACAAGGAATAAACATAATTCCTTCACCTATTAGTCTCAATTTTAAGATTATTCATGCCATCTAATGACTAGACCAAACCAATATACTACAATATGAAATACAACAATACAACCTTAGGTAAGCCCTCAAAAAAATATCTCAACATGCAACCATTGAGGAGCTTTAACAAGGAATAAAAATACTTCCTTATCATGGAGAACTCTCAATTTTACAATTATTCTTTCCATCAAAGGAGAAAACCAAAATGCTACAACATGAAAACCTTATACAATCCCTCAACTATTATTTCAACATGCAACCATTTGATAGATTTATAAACGTACTTTATTTATTCATTAGAATGTCAAGGATATGAAGAATGATGTTTCCCCTTGGTACAACTCTTCTCTCCACTACAAACCGGAAATGAAATTGTTTAATTACTGTCATTTCCTCAAAGACTCTAGCAGGGAAATCAAAGAATAGCCTAAGCTGAGAGGATAACCTCTTTTTATTATCAAAGAATCATAGGAAACTAATAATGAACCCTTCATATAATTGGTGCAATAAGCATCGGAGGAAAGTCCAGTGTATTAATCTTGGATATCCTCCAACATATAAAGTCTATGTTTAGACTGTTCATCCTAATGGAACATCCATCCTACAAACCTTCATATTCCCTTGGGTTAACTCTAATTTTCCAGTTAAAAGAGTTGTAATGAAGAGGAGATAACCCTCAGGTTGCAGAGATAGTGGCCTTTAACATCCATGCTTCAATAAAATACATACTCTATTTTTTTAACATTAACAAATGGATGTATGAAATCCTGATTACATTGACTGGAATATGTTGCAGACAAAGTGTGGAAGAACAAAGAGTATCATTGTGTGATCATTGTTAGGGTTGTATATTAACAATGTGATGCATTTTTTTTGTCATATCTCCACTCCATCGATTGTGTAAGGTATGTATGCTATATAGGTGATTAGAAAGGTCACGGTGATGGTTGAAAATTAGATGGAAAGGAATTAAATGAATGTGAAACATATGGTGACTATGCCAAACTTCAAAAAATTATAAACGATTGTGCAGCCAAAAGAGATTGCGTCCATCTTCTAATAGATGGACGCAACGATATTCTTTACTTATCTCAACGATATTCTTTACTTGAGATTGAAAATGAAGAGCTATAGAGGCAACGAGACACAAAATTCTTGAAAGAAGACACAATTATGAGAAAATAGACATGCCTTAAGGAGGCTATTTTGGATATTGAATATGAAAGGCAATCAAGGGAATATGTTGAAACAAAAAAAAAGGTAGATTTGGAAGCATAATTAAACCACTTGAATATTATTTTAATTAGATAACTCAACAAGAATGACGAATTAACAAAGAAAAGGGTTGTGGCCCTTCATCAAAGGAAAGTTGGAAGAGAATAAACAAATACTTCCAAACAGTTTCAGAAAGGAATGATGTCCTCATTGGTATATTCTTGTTTGGATTTTGCATTATATTTATTTCGTAAATGTAAAAATAAATTCAGAGGAGTCTACAGGAATGAGCAAGGTAGTAACAATGATGATTTTATAGTGTAATACTATAGCCTGCCTTCTATTCATGTAATTAGTTATTATGGATTTGATATGTTTTCTTAGTACTTAAATGTTGCTCTATAACAACACACTCTTTGCAAAGAGCTATTTCAATGACTTATTTTGTGAGAGAAGTACGTTGTATGTAGCTTGGCCTTAGGCCTCCTGCCATTGCTTTAGTGACATTGATTTGAATTCCTTCTCTATTATGCATTTGATACCTACCAATTTGATTTTTCCTTCTTGGTTTACGTCAATAGAAAATATACCTAGAGTGAAGTATCCACTTTGAGACATATGGTTGAAATGTGGGAAAAGCACATGCCTTTATAGGGGAAAATGAAGCTCAAATGTGGAGGGTTAAATATTTTACCGGTGAGGTAAGACTTGAATAACTTATTGACCAACGTGGAAGATATTAGAATCAATCCTAACTCTAAGTGTAAAAATAATGTTTAAGAAAAGATTGAGAATGGAGCTATAAGATTGTTATCGAAGGATTCTAAATGGAGGCCACATTATTGGCTTATAAGAGCTCATGAAGTGCTTGTCATTGCAACAAATAATTTCATTTCAGAATTGGAATCTGACATGTTAGAAAAAATTATGCAGGAAATGTATATATATGTAGACACTGTAGAGAATTCAAGTGTTTAAAAATCGTGGGAAATGTTAAATGACAACTAATCTAATTTGTTTATTGGAGTTTTCTCATCACGGATGTTTATGGGAAGTTTCTCATAAGGAACATAATCGACAACTGTTTACTCATGTAACTAAATTCATGAAGTATATAGTGCATGGTCGGGATGCACAATGTATAGAGTTGCCTATGAGGTTGAGACCGTATTGTAATCTCTCTTTCTCCATTAATGAGCTTCAACACTTTGCCCGTGGATGTTTTCCCATGTTGGGGTTTTACCACATGAAATGCTAGTGTTTTAATGTTGTTATTAATTGTCTAATTATCTGAATGTGTCTCTTGAATTTAGCAAGTGGTATCAAATCCTCAGTGCTAAAAGAGAAAGTGTGGTAAAATCAAAAGGAGAAGCGGGTGAAGCAATGAAGAAAGGTGTACTCAGACCTTTGTCTGGAGGAGCGTGAAGCGGTCTGCTGGAGAGTGGCGAAGGTGCCTGGAATCCATTGTGGAGGGAACTTGTTACTGAAGAAACCCCTACGCATGGAGAAGAGCCATGTTGTTTACTGGTTGTTTGATGCTGCCTCGGAAACGCAACTGTCCCATTCTCCCCATCTTTGCTCTCCAAATTGCCTAGAAGAACGCGTGGAGGGGGGCTACATGTGGACTGTGCATTTGGATTAAATCGCCATCTTCTTGCTAAGAGTGGTAAATTTTTATTTTTATTTTTTAATTTCTCTCATCTTTGCTACCGTTAAAAGTTTTCTCATCTTTGATCACGGGCTGCATTTTTTGGAGAGTGGTAAAGGTTTTTTATTTAAAAAAAAAAAGTTCTCTCATCTTTGCTCAAATTATTATTTATGGATATACAACTNGAGAGATTTAGATGGGAAAAGGAAAAAACCTCTCCCCATAACAGATGATGAATGGGAGGATCTAGATGCCAAAGCGCTAAGCACAATCCGTTTATGTCTTGTGGATAATGTGTTATTTAACATTATTGGAGAAAACATCAGCAGCAAGCGTGTGGAACAAACTAGAAAGTCTGTATATGACCAAATCAGTAACAAACATAATTTACTTGAAGCGACAGTTGTATGGTATGGGAATGAAAGAAGGTACGAAAATTGCAAACCATTTAAATGTTTTTAACACTCTTATTTGCCAGTTGAGTAGTATGGATATTAAAATTGACGATGAAGATAAAGCAGTGAATCTTTTATGTACTTTACCTAAGTCTTGGGGTCAAGTAGTTTCTTCCATTAGCCTTAGTACAACTGATACTTTAGAATTTGACAATGTTGTTGGAGCATTATTGTCTGAGGAATTAAGGAAGAAAACCAGTCTTGAAACCTCTTCGCAAGAAGCTTTGGTTGTTAGAGGTCGTTCCAAGGAGAAATGAGAAAATTCAAGAGGTACTTCCAGGTCTAAGTCAAAGGGCAGAAAGAGTAAATTATAATGTTGGTACTGCAACAAAACTGGTCATATCAAGAAAGACTGTTGGAAGAGACAAGAATCCAAGAAGGATGACTCCAAGTCAGAGGAAAACTCAGTTAAGTCTTCTGATTCAGGTATGATTAATGAGGTCTTATCTGTTTGTAATATTTTTGAATGTAATGGGGAATGGTTATTAGATTCTGGTGCTTCGCACCATATCTTTCCTCATAAAGATTGGTTTGCTTCCTATCAAACAGTTAATGATGGAATAGTTCTTTTAGGAGACAATCATTCATGTAAAACTGTTGGGGTTCGAAGTGTTAAAATTAAGATGTTTGATGGAGTAATAAGAACACTTACAGATGTTAGACATGTACCTGAGTTAAAGAAAAATTTAATTTCTTTGGGAGTATTGGATGCTTGTGGCCATAAGTTTACAGGTTTTGATGGAACTCTAAAAGTTTCCAAGGGTGCTTTAGTGGTCATGAAGGCACAGAGGACATGAAACCTTTACAAATTGGTTGGAAGAATGCAAGTTAATGGTACTACATTAGTATCTGAAGAAGAATTAGGACCCACTCAGCTATGGCATTAGCGTCTTGGCCATATGATTGAAAAGGGCTTCAGGTATTAATGAATCGTAAATTGCTTCCAAACTTGAAAAATCTGAATTTTATGTTTTGTAAACATTGTATATATGGAAAGCAGTGTAGACAAAAGTTTAAAGAAGGTAGTCATGTAAGTAAAGGTGTACTTGACTATGTTCATTCTGATGTTTGGGGTTCGTCTCCTACCGTTTCATATGGGGGAGCAAAATATTATGTATTATTTGTAGATGACTTTTCTAGAAAGGTTTGGGTCTATGTCCTTAAAAGAAAAGCTGATGTGTTTAATACATTTAAACAATTTAAAGTGATGGTTGAAAAAAGAACTAGCAGGACAATCAAGTTTCAAAAGGACGGATAATGGAGGTGAATTTACTTCTTTGGATTTTGAAAAATATTGTAAAGATGAAGGAATCGACAGACACAAAACAAATGTATACACTCCTCAGCAAAATGGAAATCCAGAATGCATGAACAAAACTCTTCTAGAAAGAGCAAGGAACATGCTAAGTAATGCTAATTTGGGGCAAGAGTTGTGGGTAGAAGCAGTTTCTACTGCTTGTTATCTTATAAATCAGTCACCTTCAATGGCAATAGATTGTAAAATTCCGGAAGAGGTATGGACAAATCACTCCTGTGATTATTTGAATTTGAAAAATCTTTGGTTGTGAAGCTTATGCACTTACTCCTAAAAGTTAGCATTCTAAGTTAGACCCTAGATCAAAGAAGTGCATCTTTGTTGGTTATGATGATGTTATGAAAGGATATAGGTTGTGGGATCCTACTACACACAAAATTGCCATTAGCAGAGATGTAATTTTTTATGAATCTTCTCTAATTAAATCCGAAAGTGTAAGAGTTGATGTGGAACAGGAACATGCCATATCAAAACAACTAATTCAATTGGAGAACCAATCTTCTAATTATGACTCGAAGAAACAAAAAAAAAATTCTGGTGAAAGAGAAGTCATAGAACAGGAAGAAATTCAAGAAATTGTGGAAACCCCACAGCCTACACCAAGAAGATTATTAAGGGAGAGAAAACCTCCTAAGAGGTATACTGATTTTGTTTCATCTATTTTATTTACTGATGATGGAGAACCTTCTTGTTTTTAGGAATCCATTGATTATATTGACAATGCAAAGTGGAAGGTGGCAATGAAAAAAGAAATGGATTCTCTGGAGAAAAACAAGACATGGGATTTGGCTAAACTTCCCAAAGATAGAAAAACGGTTGGGTGTAAATTGGTCTTCAAATTGAAAAAAGGAGTTGATGGTAAGGTTGAAAGATACAAATCCAGATTGGTCGCAAAAGGGTACTCTCAGATGGAAGGTATAGATTATCATGAGATTTTTTCATCAATCGTTAAGCTTGTATCTATTCGTGTTGTGTTAGCATTAGTTGCATTACTTGATTTGGAGTTAGAGCAACTAGATGTTAAAACAACTTTTTTACATGGAGATTTAGATGAGGATATTTATATGGAACAACCAGAAGGTTTTGTACAGCATCAGAAAGGTAGATTAGTTTTCAAGCTCAAGAAATCATTGTATGGCCTGAAATAGTCGCCCAGGAAATGGTACAAGAAGTTTGATTCTTTCATGGTGAGCTAAGGAAATACTAGGAGTGAGTATGATCATTGTTTATACTTCAAAAAATTGAATGATATATTCATTATCTTAGTATGGTATGTTGATGATATGCTTATTGTGAGAAAAAGCATGGAAGATATTAACAGGTTGAAGGCTCAGATGGCTAGGAATTTTGATATGAAGGATCTTGGAGCTACAAAACAAATCTTGGGTATTGAGATACATAGAGACAGGAAAAATGGTAAGCTCGATTTTTCGCAGGAGAAGTATGTTGAGAAAATACTTGAAAGATTTGAAATGAATAAGGAAAATCCTGTGAATGTTCCTTTGGCTTCCCATTTTAAACTTTCTTCAAGTTTATGTCCTAGTAGTGCTGAAGAAAAAGATTATATGTCTAGTGTACCATATGCCAATTCAGTAGGATGTTTGATGTATGCAATGGTGTGTACTAGAGCTGATATTTCACATGTAGTAGGTTTTGTTAGTAAGTACATGGCAAATCCAGGAAAAGAACATCGGAATGCAGTGAAATGGGTGCTTCAGTACTTAAGAGGCACAAGTGACTATTGTATCACCTTTAATAGTAACAGTGATTCTGTGTGCGGTTTTGTTGATTCAGATTTCGCAAGTGATTTGGACAAGAGAAGGTCTACTTCAAGTTATGTCTTTACTCTTGCAGGTGGAGCTATAAGTTGGATGTCAAATCTTCAAGACACAGTTGCTTTATCCACGACAGAGGCTGAATACATTGCTGCCATTCATGTAAATGTCGGCTATAAATTTTTACTTCTATTTACTTCAGATTTTCGATTATGAGAGAGATGTTGTAACGTTATGTAACGTTCCTCATGTAAAGGTCAGCTAAAAATATTTACTTGTATTCACTTATGATGTAGATTTTGTCATCTTTTAATTAAAAGTAAATATTTTTTTGGATCATTAAAATAAAAACAAAATGACGTGTGTTTTGAAATAACTACTATATAAACACCAATAGATAATAAAAAAATACATAAGAAATTATCAAGAGGAGGAATATCTATAGAGAAAAAAAGAGAAGATCTGCCCCAAACAAAAGACTGCGGCAAAGAAAAGAGAAAGAAAAGATTGCCGCAAAGAAAAAAGAAAGAATATCTCCGCAACTGATAGGTAAGTTTTTTAAATTGATATTATAATTTTACTATGTAGGAAGAGGTTCTGAAATTTTAACAAAATCCAATTATTGAAACTGAAACCAAAATAAATATATATTAATATATATTTCAATTTATATATTAAAATAAATAAATATTGAAATATATATTAATATATATTCCAACATGACAACCATGCTATTGCAGAAGCCAACATTTCTCATTTTCCTCCAATTCACACAGAGATCCATGTGCCATAAAACGTGCAATAAAAAAACTAACAAAACCACAACCATTAACAAAAGGGAAGATTGCCGCAAAGAAAAAAGAAAAAATATCTCCGCAAGTTTTTTAAATTGATATTATAATTTTACTATGTAGGAAGAGGTTCTGAAATTGAAACCAAATCCAATTATTGAAACCGAAACCAAAATAAATATATATTAATATATATTCCAACATGAAAACCATGCTATTGCAAAAGCCAACATTTCTCATTTTCCTTCAATTCGCACAGAGATCCATGTACCATAAAACGTGCAGCAAAAAAACTAACAAAACCACAACCATTAATAGAAGAGAAGATTGCCACTAAGAAAAAAGATAGAATATCTCCACAACATAAACATGCAGCAAAAAAAAGAACAAAACAACATATATATTTTAATATATATTTCAATATATATATATATATATA